>JAPEIX020094078.1:0-10398 GCA_026122405.2 Zoanthus sansibaricus
TAATAATAATAATAATAATAATAATAATAATAATAGTAATAATAATAATAATAAATACTTAATATATAGTGCAGAACACATACAAATATGATCTATTGCACTTTACACATAAAACACTGAAAGACTAACCATTCTATTTACAATTACATATTTAAACAATAGTAACTCTAAAATATTAAGTACGTATAACAGAGACTAATAAGGAGTACTCTATCAGAAAGCTAATTTAAATAAATAAATAAGTCTTAAGCGATTTTTTAAAACAGTTTAGGTTTATGAAGCAATGGAGATGGCAATTTTGAGAAGGACCGAGAGTCAGAGCAATGGTGAGAGCAATGTGTGGTGCAAACCTGATTGAGAAAAAGAGGACAGACAAACTACTGGAGATGTTGGGATTGAAGGAAACAGTACATCAGATGGCAAAGGCTAATAGTCAGAAGTGAGATAGTACAGGCATGTGCTGAGGAGGGATGAAGGGCATGTTTTGAGAAAAGTGTCAGAGTTTGAAGTGAAGGGTAAGATGAAGCAAGGATGAACAAAGAAGACGTTACAATTAAGCTCAATGCTCCTAATATGAAAAATTTTTAAATACAACCACTACATGAACCTTGGCTGTAGCAAAGAAAACAACAGCTGTTATAGGATCATGTGAGTCAGCCAATCAAAAACTCAATTACATTTTGAAATGAAACTACCACAAAATACTGTCATCGCAAAATTAAAAAAGCACTTAGTGAATTGTGCTACTAACAGATAGCTCTACATTTATCACAATAATAATAATAATAATAATAATAATAACAATAATATTAATAACAACTTTATTAACTGTTAAAGAAGTCTAGTTTACAATATATAAAGTAAATTAACAGGACATTAAAAAATATTCAGATTCTAAAACATGTCTTTACTATTACTCGAGATATGAATTAAGACAATCAACAATTATAATTACAAAGCTGTACTAACCCCTTTGATCTCTAAGGTAGTTTTAAGAATTAAACTAATTACTGAAAATAAAATCATTTGTAGACATGTGTTTTATAAAAATAAAATTAACATAATTTATTTACCAATTTAACATCTTTAAGTATTTATATAACATATTCAGAAAGCCAAAATATAGCACACTAAAATCTAATGTCATTATTATTTACAATTCTTTAATGTCAACCATTTTTAATCTACAAAGTGTTTGGGTGACCTTTAAGTGTTTTAAAGTGGTTTAAAAGTGGAAAAGACAAAATATAATGTCTGGTTCTCCAAGCAGCCAGTAAAAAATAAAGCTTTGCTTTCTTGATGACGAGGCTAGTAGAGCATCTGATGCGTTATTAGCCTCGTTATTATGCTAAACCCATACATTTTCTTTCAAAAATTCCGCAGAAATATTTGATTTAAAATGTTCACAACTTCGCCAATTTTTGGCTAATAACATCGAAACTTTGCATTTTTACTATTTTTGGTTTAACAAATTTGATGATGCATTTCGTTTTTTGAAAACCGGAACATTTATCAATGTCACGCTTGCGTGAAAAGGGTCTATTTCCTGCCCGTCAATTAGCAGTGTCACGTACTCTTTTGCGTAGTGATTCAATTTCTTACAGTTGTTACACCTTTTCCCGAAAGCTGGCCATTGTCCCTTTGGGTGTCAGGAGCCACAATTTCCACAATCTTTTTCGGCATTGTATGCGGGGGATCGCTGGTAAGTTTGTTTACTTTCGTATCGATTTGAGTATTTGCCTCCTGTTTGCTTGGGTTGGCTCGTAGATTGCTGTGTTACTTCACTCACGCTTGCCTGATTTGTTTCTCCTCCAAATAATTTCATCTGTTGTTTAGAGAGCTTGGCGATGCGGCACATATCGATTGCTTTTTGAAGAGTAAGTTCAGTTTCTGAACGTAGCAACCCCTCACGCACAGTATTCGAAGAAATACCGCTAACTATTCTACAACAAATTTGGTCATTTTTCAGCTCTTCCCACTCATACGCTGCAGCTAAAGTTCTTAGTTCTGTAACGAATTGGTCTATTGACTCGCCAGGCTGTTGATCTCTGGTAAGAAATCGATGGCGATCGACGACGAGATTCTTTTTCGGCTTGCAATAGGTTTCAAATTTCTCAAATAAGATTTTTGTGGTGATGACTTCTGATCCGTCTTCTGCTCTTTTAAACTCAAAAGTGTCTTTAATTTCCTGGCCAACTTTGCCGATCATGCACATAAAGATTGCTAGTTTCTCCGCTTCGCTTTTCTTTTTTTGCACATGTTGCTGCAGGGACATGAGGTGTTGGTCCTGGGGGACTTCAACGAGAATTTATTGAAATACAGTGAGTATCTAGACATGCTTCTTAGCTTAGGATATATGCCAATCATTACCAAACCAACTACAATAACAGACCATACGGCCACTCTTATCGATCATATCTACACGAATACGCCTGAAAAGCTAATTAAATATGGACTTTGTTTTGCCGATATTTCTGATCATTTGCGAGTATTCTGCACAATGGCCAACACTCTGCCTACAAATAATGAACATAGATTTTCTCGAGATTCTAGGTGTTTCAATGAAAATGCCTTTCACCAAGATTTACTTGCAGTTCATTTCAAAAGCCTGATATCAAATGATGTTAATGAAAGTATAACTACTATTGAAGACAATCTGCGTGCTATCACAGATCGTCATGCTCCTTTGCGTAAACCATCAAAACGGCAACGGAAGCGCTTAGAAAGGCCCTGGATTTCGAAAGCAATCGCGCACTCAATCAAACGAAAACATAAATTAGTAAAGACCCACTTATACAGTACGGATCCAGGAAAGGTAAAAAAGTATAAAGCATATAGTAATAAGTTGAGTAGAATTATATACGCAGCAAAAAAGAATTATTTTTCTAAACAATTTGAACTGAACAAGGAAAACGTAAAATACACATGGAAATTAATTAATCAAGTAATAAGCACAAAAAAAGAAAATACTCAACATACAATCAAGAAACTGCTGCGTGATAATAGAATTTATTTAGAAAAGAAGAGTATTTGTGATCAATTAAACAACCACTTTATCAATGTTGGAAATGACCTGGCAGATAAACTACCAAAGCATGACATAGACCCTTCAGTGTACTTAGATAGAACTATGACGGCAAATAGCTTTATGTTTCGTGGCATTTGCCCGACTGAAGTATCTCATGTAATAATGAGTTTGCAAGTAGATAAATCGGCATTAGATATTCCAAGGAAATGCACTAAAACTCGCAGTAAATTATATGTATGAGGCATTAAGTATGGTCTTCAATCAATCTTTATTACAAGAAATATTTCCGGAAAATTTTAAAGTTTCAAAGGTCACACCAATAGATAAAGGGGTGAGGAGATGGATCCTTTTAAATATCGACCTAACTCCTCACTCTCCGCACTAGCTCAAATTTTCGAAAAATTCATTTGTAAACAGATTGTAAACTATATTGGAGAAGCATGAAATCCTATACAAGTTCCAATTCGGCTTTAGAAAGGGACATTCAAGCTCACAAGCCATTGCAGAAATTGCTGATAATTTACGTAATTCATAATAATTTGTATTCTTGTGGCGTGTTTTTGGACTTTTCCAAGGCATTTGATACGGTGAACCACACAATTTTACTTAAAAAAATGGAGCGGTACGGGATGCGGGGCGTGCACCTCCAATTTTTTGCAGACTATCTTGCAAATAGACAGCAGTATGTACAGCTGGGAAATACCGTTTCATCAGAGCAAACAATGACATGTGGAATTCCACAAGGGAGTTCCCTTGGCCCAGTTTTATTTCCATCTACATAAACGATTTACCAAACTGTTCCAGTGCTTTAACATTTAGAATATTTGCAGACGATACAAATATCTTTGCATCAGCACGCGACCTGAAAACTCTCGAAAAAATAGTTAACTCTGAACTTAAAAAAGTTAAAATATGGTGCGATGTAAATAGATTGTCAATTAACTTCTCTAAAACAAACTTAGCCAAATAAATATAAATATTGAAAGTGCAGACGGTACAATAAATGTGCTACAAAGGAAACAAAAAATAAAGTATTTAGGTGTTTTGCTTGATGAAACGATGTTCTGGCGGTACATCGATTTCACATTCTAAAATTCACGTACTTTTGGCATAAAGGCCTCCTTCCAAAGCTGTTTCCAAATTATTTTCAATATGCTAGTAATGTTCACAACAATAATACCAGGTATGCATCGAAGCAAAACCTTTACATAAAACAAGTGCGAACTAATACGGGAAAACAAACAATCGTATTATCTGCATGTATTGTCTGGGACAAAATTCCCTCAAACCTTAAAGAACTAAATGTATACGAATTCTTAAAACAACTGAAACCTCATTTACTGTCAGAACAACATAATTAAACATAACTTAAGCATATACTCTTTCTCTCTTATTGCATTCTACCTTTAAAATTGC
This sequence comes from Zoanthus sansibaricus, assembly GCA_026122405.2. NCBI lineage: Eukaryota > Metazoa > Cnidaria > Anthozoa > Zoantharia > Zoanthidae > Zoanthus > Zoanthus sansibaricus. Next base: position 4,445 of record JAPEIX020094078.1, read on the forward strand.
TTCTTCGAAGATTTTATCTCATTTTATCACAACTTTAAAAATCTCGAGAACAGGCTAGAAAATCCTAGGATTATTTCAACTCCAGGCTTTAATAGGGTCGCGGTAAAACGCGGAACGGAAAAAGAGGAAATAGCGGAAATGCGGAAATAGCGGAAATGCGGAAATAGCGGAAATAGCGGAAATAGCGGAAATAGCGGAAATAGCGGAAATAGCGGAAATAGGATGTGTAGTTTCAAAGAAGAAATCGCTACTCAAAAAAACGCAAAAAAGGTGGAGGCAAAAACGATAATGAGCCCATACATTCTTTGTAAAATTTTCAGTTTTTAAAGCCACATTACGGAAAGATTACTCAACATATCACTCTTATATTTTCAGAGAAAAATTATTTTGCAGAACTATTTTATTATTCAGAAGCTTTGTTTCTGTAACTGAATTAGAAAGAACAGTGCTTATGCTAATGAGGCAAAAAATGTAAACAGAAACTCGCTTATTACTGCCATGGATATCGATTTTAAGTTTTTGGTCTATACCTGACAGTATTGGTATTTCATTACCCTGTTTATGACATGAAGTATAGATATAGCAATACAACGTGTGTGGCTTGTCAAGTGAAGCGGGGTACTACTAACGCACTTGAATGCAGATATTGATAGCTTGTTCCTGTCTCCCTTAAAAAACAAAATTATCTCTGATACCAGAACACTGGTACCGTGGAGAAAATTCTACCCTGTCTATGACAGTTACATAGGGTTAAAGTGTACCCTATTTATGATTTTCTGCTAAAAACCAATACCCTGTTTATGAATTTAGGTTGAAAAAGTAGACCCTATCGGGCGGCACACACCCATAGACTTGCGTTTAGTCGTGACGTAAGCATTAACGCGTTTTGATTTTGTTCGCAATTTGATTGGCTAAAAGACAAAAGGCTTTGCTTGCGACCAATAGAAATGCTAATTAAACGCAACTCTGTGCCACGTTGAAAACAACGTGGAAAATAGGAAGAAAAAAATGTCCCTGCCATTGCGTTGCAGCTGTGTTGGATAGTTTTGAAAACAGTTATAAAACAGGTGAAAATAAAGCCATAGAATTCATATTTCGGGTGTCCGCACTGAACTAATTCCCAACTTCTTGATCCTGATTCCTTCTGGTCCCACACAGATTAGATTGTAGATTATAGTAAGCAATCCCTTAGGTAAGAAGTAACCATGCGTTCTCCTAGAGAATTAATTAATTCATTATATCAAAAAATGAAGCAAAACCTATACGTAATTAAACTAGTATAATCAGTAGTAACTTTGACATGCTCTTGACAACTTTCGTTCTAAAAACAGCTTTTGCTACAAGTGCGAACAAGTAAACTAATTTTTCACGAACTGAAGCAAAACCTAATTAGTTAACGTTCATTTAGAGTAACCTGAAAAATGTTGAAGATTTTCGTTATTTATTTGGAAACAAACAAAAACACAGCTATGAAATTTGTGAAACATATTCAAGGTTTTTGTTAATTCTATTACAGTTAATATAGCAGAAGTTGCGATTTCTGGAGGAACACAATACAATTATCACACTCACGTGTGCTGTGCTGGCCACATTCCCTGGAAAGGTATCAACAGTGCTTGTTGTGGAATCAACAATTGCAATCCGAGCACCCATGTGTGTTGTGCTGGCCACGTTTGCTGGAAAGGCATTAACAATTTTTGTTGTGGAATCAACAACTACAATCCAAGCACCCATGTCTGCTGTGCTGGCCACATTCGCTGGAAAGGCATCAATAATGCTTGTTGTGGAATCAACAACTACAATCCAAGCACCCAGGTGTGTTGTGCTGGCCACATTCGCTGGAGAGGCATCAACAATCCTTGCTGAAGAGCCAGCAACTACAACCCGACCTATAATAATTGCTGCAAAGTTCGCATTGTGTGGAAGTTTTCCATTTGCTAAGGTCATGAATTTTACACGTGTTAACTGCAATAAACCTGCACAAACTTTGAAAACAAACTGCTAAAGAATTGAACTGTCTGTTAAAACATATTTTTAAAAAGTTTAAAACACCCAATAACTGCATGTGTTTATGGCTCGTTGGAATGAAAAAAAAAGAGACGAAGGTATATTTTCTTTTAAGGCCACTCTTTACCCTAATACCATTTTTTTTCGCTACTTTTATCAGTCTTGCATGATTTTCATATGTCCGGCGGAGGAAAACTATTAAAAAGAGTAGCGGCAGAGTGTTGAAACATTCCTGGAGTAAAAGGAGTAACTAATTTTAGTTCTATGTTAGATCGGAGGTTCCTAACAGGTTTACTGATTTTTAGTTGCAAGTAGGAGGACCAGTGATTGGCAATAAAATGAATGGGAACAAAGAAACAAGAAATATTCCTGGAAACAGGGAAACAAACACAAAAGATAAAGAAGTCTTAAAAACCGATTTCAAAGCATTTGTGTTTTCCATTTTTTTATACGACGTTTCTACCTTTTGTAAACATCTGATCAAATCTGCTTCTTTTCAGTTTACTTCGTATTGCGTTCACAAGTCCATTCATGGCACTGGTTTAATGGTTAATCATGAAAATCGCGTCACGTGCATTAGTTACACAAACGTGGGAACGTCATAAACAAGGCAACGGAATCATTTAGTTCTTGAAATTAAGTGTTGTCCATGTCCCAATTTCGACTGTCGTTCGAAGTGGTTGGATAACGGTGCTGGAGAAGAGGGCCACGAGGACCGCATGTTGTTTGCCCGTGACAAGTGCAATACATCACAACTGACAGGAAAAACCATCTCATGTGCTGGACGTTCAAGATAGCGGTTGGCGAGCGAAGTTCATCGGGTATCAACCCCGGATGATTGAATGCGTTGATGCAGTTTTACTGTTGATGAGGCAAAGGAGATCACTGAACAGGAGACCTCGAGGACGAATGGACTACGAGTAATAGTCCATGAGAATGGACAATTCAAACTCGTAGTCCATGAGGCCGAGAGGTTTAATTGTTTTAGTATCAGCCAACTAGTCGGACAGAAAAAGCAATAATAAAGTTAGCAAATGCAAGCTGAAGAAATATTTATTTAGGAATAAAACGAAATAAATCGTCACGCTCGATAGCGCCAAATTGTTTTGTTTTGAATTTATAAAAAGTTCGTAGTTTTAAGTTTAGTAAAGAAAAGAACAACGAGAAAACTTACCATCAAAGATCTTCATCCCATACTTTGTTGTTCTTTTGGTCTTTTCTGGGATGGAATTATCAAGTAAATTGTCTAAAAGTTCCTGTAAAATTTCTACAAAACGCGAAGAAGCCGCCATTGTTTTGGTAGGTTTTCAAAACCGGCGAATTTTGCTACTCGATGACTATTACTAAAAGACCACTAGTAGCGTAGCCAATCAAAATGCAGGATTTGCAATAGTCCACTAGTTGGGTGATACTAAATATAAATAGAATATAATGGAAATCACAAAAAACTGTACATGAAGAAAGATTAAAAAATAAAACTTTTAAAAATTAACGCAAAGATAATTGTCAGAGGGAAGTAGCGAAACATTCACCGAAATTTCTCAAAACTGGCTAAAGTTAAATCGTAAAGGAAATGTAACAAATACCTTGTTCTAAAAGTTATCAGCATGTCCATTGGGAAGTAAGTTCATTGTTTTAATAAAACATTGAAATAACTAAACCAATATTTTTTTATGTGAAGTGTTTTCACACGTGGCCATCCCCGATTTAGTAACGACCAAAAATAGCCATCTTGAAGTGATCTTGTCAAAGAAAACTGAATTAGAAATCTGCATATTTTCGCTCCCAGTTGATCGCTACCATAGTCTAACACTGGTCTCATTCATCGTGATGACTTCCAGTTTGCTAGAAGTGAAGGAAACCCTGTAAGATTTGGCCGAGCTGGAGACTGTTACTCGGCTGCCTCGCGTTGTCACAAGGGAAACTTTCAGATTGATCTGACAGGGACTGGACTCCATTTGAAAGAAGACGCGCAGTGGGAGCCCTGGGGTACACCAAGAATCCCTCAGCGGTTACTGAACTTTAAGAAATCTAATGACGGTCTGTTTGCGTATGGAGAGTGCGGAGGATCGTGCGGTGGATGTACACCCAAAGGAGAACAGCTTTTCATTGAGCCAGTATCATGTCAACGGACAAACAGTGAGTTTTTTCATCAGGAATTATTTGCTGGGTTGTTTAATGGATGGGATAAGAAAAAAGTCAAGGAACCATTTCTTGTCTAAGAAACGTTTTATGTCTTATTTGTAACACTTTTTAGATTTTCCAAAGAAAAACCTCGTTAATCCCCAAATTAAAGTTCAAATACAAGAACGTGGGTTAAAACTTTTACCTGAATTAAGTTCTAATCGGTTTTGAATAAGTGGGCTCTTAATGTTAGTAATGGCGACATTTTAATCCGTTTGTAATCATTGCTATCCACATTGTATAGTTACTATCGTTATCATTTTGATACTATTAAAACAAAGGCATTGACTTTTGTAGCACAAATAGTGTCACTCGTATTTTGCTATTAACATCTCGCGTGTCTCAGCTAGCGTACTTCAAAATACAAGAGTTCATATTTCATAGCAAAACTATTTTTCAACGCTTCTCAATAAACAACGTGGATTAAAATCGAACCCTATCATTAACGTCCCTATATCATTTAGATGAAAAGTAGAACCCTTTCAAAGAATTAACAGTTTTCGTCCTTCCCGGCTACGTTTTCTAAAAATTGAAAGGTGCAAATAAGACAGTTTGGGGACAGTTGTCTTTTTGACCGAGCATTAATTCCATCATGAAGTCCTGGTGTGGTGACGTAGGAAAAGGTTCTTGTGCAGCTTCCGGTTGAATATTAACACTGTCAATTCTGCATTTTTTTCAATTACCTCAAGATCGTTCGGTGTTGCCCAGTAGTTCATTATTTATTAGCAGAGAAATGCCCCGACTGGGAGTCAAACCCACGTCTCCTGGTCTCTAGTCAGGCGTGATAACCACTACACTACCGGGATTCGCCATGCTGGCAACATAGCAAATTACGGGGTATAGAGTTATCCGCAGGTGATCCCTGGGGCCCGATTTTATCTTCATTAGAGTACGTTTCTTTCCTTATAACACCCATCAGAGATTCCCAATGACAGCAATTTGTCAACAATTTCTTCATTTACAATTTAAAAGACAGCAAAAAACAGAGAAATTCAGTTTTAAGTACTTTGTTTGTCACGTTTTTCTTTGGAAAACACTGATGACAACGAAAAAAGTCTTACTGCTGCTACGTCACAGGTACCAGTCCCCTGCCGCTCGGTCAAAATTGAATTCCAAACTTGTTTTTATTAAAAAGCACGCTTAAGTACGGATTTTTTTTCGGTTATTCGAGTTCTGTGTTCATAGATGACAATAGTTTTCAATTTAAAGATAAAAAAATATCGCGATATAGGTTGTCTCTGTCTAACCGGCCGACCGCCTTAAACCACCACCACCCCGCCCACCAGACTATTATTAATAGTACCGAGTATCTTAAACCACCACCACCCCGCCCACCAGACTATTATCCATAGTACCGAGTATCTTAAACCACCACCACCCCGCCCACCAGACTATTATCCATAGTACCGAGTATCTTAAGTTGCAGTTACATACAATCACTTCCTATAATTTAAGATCCTCTTGTGCTCCTGTATCAAATACTTTTCAAGACTTATCTGTCAGATCATTTACTAAGTTACCACCTAACATTGGAAATAACATGAGCTCTTCTTATAAATCTTTCAGTAATGCAGTAAGGAAAGCTCTCGCCGCTATAGTTCAGACTCGTCTGGATTATTTCAATTAGAAATTCTACTTATATATATAATCAATTATTTATTTAACAATTTTATTATTAGTTGTTATTACACAATCTTAGCAGATTTGGTGAACACACTTTGTAAATAGGTGTAAAACAGCGAAATAAGCGCATTTCCAGCTTG
>JAPEIX020094099.1:0-10398 GCA_026122405.2 Zoanthus sansibaricus
ACAACGCGCAAGAAAATTTTTTAAATTAGACCTTCTAGAATGGCTAAAAAAAACATCTCCCAAACTTAAAATTAACAGAATATCATTGCGCTCAGGGTAGAGAATACGATGTTTTTAAGAAAACGCTCATTGTTTATTGAGAAAAAGTTAGGGAGGAATCATAATGAAACACTATTGACACGTACGATGGGAAACGAAACACAAGTTCATCAGCGATTCATGTCACTGTTAGGTGTTACCCTCGTAAAATAAAGTCTTTATCTTATCTTATCTAAACAAAATAACTTTTATGATGTGAAAAATTACACTTCTAACAGTTAAGTATCAACGAATATTATACATGTTGATTAATGAAGTTTCAAAATCAATATAGTCATGAAAAACTTTGCCCCAAGTTACGCAGTATAAAAAATGGTAGAAAAAAATTATCTTGGGGAAAAAGTGGGTGGGCTTAAGCCCTCCCCACAGTGGCGCCGTGCTTGCGTGGAATATGCCACGTGTTACTTGTATTTTCCGTATACACACGAGACTTTGAATCGAGTGCGAAAAGGAAGAAAATACAAGTGCCAAGTGGCATTTCTACGGTATATCCCATGAGAGAGCATTGAATATAACTAATTTATCCCATGCATGCCTTAAAAACAGAACTTACCAAATTAATTTAGGAGTTCTTCGTCAGTTTCGTGTTCACTTTCCATATATCTGAATCAATTTCTACTTTATGAAAGAAATTCTTACGACGTTGACCGACTTTGGCGCCATTTCGGAAACGTATGTACGCAGTTTTGGCGCCGTTTCGATAGTCGCTCGCAAATAATGGCGGGAAAGCCAGTTAGAATATTACCCGTTGGAAACTACAGAATATGCAACGGCTGTATTTTTAAGGCATGAAATAAACTTGAATACTGAATAAAATGTCGAGTCTGTAACTTTATTTTCATGGTATTTTTTCACTTTGTTACTGTAGTATACAATTATGAAATAATATTAACTGTTACTTTTTTTAGCTGTCACTTCTATCATAAATTGCTTCAGTACTCCTCTAAATAACTTTTATGTCTGGTTTTGATGATTTATGACGGCAATTAAAGTCAATATATTTTAAAAGCTCAAAAAAATATGCTTGTATTTTTTGGTATATAAAATTTCTGTCTAATTTTATGTACTTAAACGCGAAACCGCGCCATAAAAGGCCCTGTGGTAGACCTTCAGTTGTCACTCAACCGCCAAACCTCACATTCATCTCACCTCTGTCTTTTATTCAAATTTGTTTCTTACAATATTACAGCTCATTTTTTCTGAATCTGCTCGAAATCACGAACTTTCAAAAACAAATAAAGCCTACGTCGTGCGAATTAAAAAAAAACATAGCAGACAGGAAAACCGAAATAAATAGTTCTTAGCAATATGAACTTAGAGTAGATTATTTTAGTAGTGCAACGGATTCCTTTATTGTAATCGCTCAGAGAGAAGTTTAGTAACGACCATCTTCCTTCAGAATTTGAATTTTGAAAGTGTCAGATGTGGGTGGAGCTAACGCTTTTATAGCTTATAGTGTCGTTTCTTGTTTAAGAAAACAAAAAAAACATGTTTTTACAGAAGCATATTTTAACTTGTAAATTTTTTTAAAAACCTTCAGGCAACGATCCAGGACAAAAATTGAGCTAATCAACTAACGAATGTGTTTATATTGGGCATTTGGAATTCCGCGCCTCGCACAATTCCTTGGGATTCCTCATTGCGTATTTATTCAGCTCATCACAATTCACTTGACCTTACCAGTTAGCATAACGCTTTACCGGGTTTAATTTTCAATGTTATAGTTATTCACTGACGAAACTGAAAAGCTGGTATTCAACTATCTTCCACTATTCATATATACACGCAACAAATCAACCATTGTCTGTCTTCAATAAATTGGTACACGTCTACTCCTACATCCCTTGTACTGTTATGGAAATATACAATGTAAACGCTTTCTGCGCGTAGGAGCGCAGCAACGTACAGACCGCAGAAGAAGATCTTTCACACATGAAAACCAAAACCCTTGAAAATTTTAAAATTACCTTGGGAAAAGTAGAGGGAAAAGCTTCGGCTTGTCACGTGCTCATTTGTAACTGTCTGGATCACATGGGGAAAACCCAAATCATTAATTTCGAACACAACTTTCTAATATGCACATATAAGGTAGTAAAATGTGTACGTTGGATTACGACTATAATTGGCTATTTTTATACTGGAGACGGATTAGTACTTGTCCTAGTTCGTCCCGTATTTATATTGGAGACGTAGAATAGCAGACGGATAATTCGTCTGGACGGATTATCCGTCTTTAGTATAAAAACAGCCATTATCTGAACTGCTCAGCTAAAGGTGTGTGCCTCACTACGTTACTTTCTAGATCTGTTTCGAAGCTGGCCAACTTAATTTTACGTGTAAATCAGAATGCAAATAAGTGAAAAAATGAAGCATACCAAGTAATAACTATCGCTAAGTGCCGAAGAGCAAGACAAAAACACGAGGACGACAGAACCATTACTTATGGCTTGAGTTGAGCACTCCCTCCGCTACTTGGGGCCCTAGCTCTGGGGAAAATTGTCCCCAGAAGTTGAGGGCATTAAACACCTTTTAAAAAATGTTTCAAAAACAAAATACGTACTAAAAATAGATAGAGTTACACTTATGGATAAACGGATGCAAGTGTTGTCATCTTTGCAATTCATAAATACATTTTTCAAATTTGTAAATATAAATATTGTAAATATCATTTATGTTATTTTTATTGTATATACTTACGCTTATATTTAAATATTTTACTTTAATTTTACGGTTTTGTGTCCCTAATTGGTATGGGTTTTTGACCTAAGCTAGTAGGTTCTTTTAGACACCTTAATAAAGTTTCAATCTATCAATACATCTCAGCGTGTACTTTACGTATGAAAGCTATTCGAACATAAAGAATTTTCTTGTTACATTTTAATTTCCGTATATTAAAATACGGCAACAAGCCGCTGTTTGTTCACCATGTTGCCTTGACGTCACAAAGTTAACCCACTGTGACTAGTCTATTCGAAGACAAAGATCTCATTGGCATAATACTTCATCAAATTTTACATTACTTACATCTCTCCGGATCATTCTGAGATTTTTAATTTCCGCCAGCCTCAACCTTGCACAGCTCTATAACGCTGCTGCAACGCCAGCCTCGTGTCTTCGCTCGGCTGTCTCGTTGGCAATAATCCAGTTAAATAATATACAAACTTTATCACCGGATTTTCCTGTTCCTTTCCTTTTAGGTCACTATTTTTTCATCATTTTTTAGATGTGTAGCTCATCTGGATTGAAAATACCTGCTGGACCTCAAAGGCCTTAAAATTAATCGATAGATTTTTTGTTGGGGCAAAATAGTCAGGTTTGCGTAGTGCTAGGGTAGGGAGTTGGGCTGGCATAGTGGTCATCAGTCGTGCCTCCCACCTCTACAATCCGGGATTGAGTCCTGGGCTCGGCACGTGGGCTGAGATTTGTCGATCTCAATCTGAATCCGAGGGGGTTTTCTCCGGGTATACTCCGGTTTTCCTACTTCTGCGAATTTGACGACTTTCACGCCAAGATTTAAGCTGTCGAGCGATTAAATATTATCCTCTGGCTAGGAAGATTGGGCTAAGTAAGTTATTTGTCCCCCGCGTGGAAAACGAAGTAAAACTGCAGTTTGTGTTGAAGTTTTAAGCTCTCACAACGTTGACCGACAACTTTGGCGCCATTTCGGAAACGTACGCACACAGTTTTGGCGCCATTTCGATAGTCTCTCGCAAGTAATAGCCGGATAGCCGGGTGGAATACCACCCATTGGATACTACCCGTTGGATACCGCAGAATATGCAACGGGTTTCCAGGCCTCTAATTGGTTGTATTTTTTAAGGCATGGGATAAATGTATATATATAATAGCTATGCGGGATACCATGATACCATGTACCATCACTCGCATTTTGTGTATGCACACGACAGCTTTTCGGAGAGTCTTAAGCTCTGGGAGCACTGAGGATGAATCTAAATTGAAGTCATTATAAAAACATTTATCCCATGCCTTAAAAAATACAGCCAATCAGAGGCCTGGAAAGCCATTGTATATTCTGCTCTATCCAACGGGTAGCATTCCCACCATTACTTGCAAGCGGCTATAGAAGCGGCGCAAAAACTGTGCGTGTTTCCTAAATGTCACCAAAGTTGCTACTTAACGCCGTAAGAGTACTTTCTTACATAAAGTAAAAAACTTATAAGTGCTCTCGCCCGCAGAGCTTAAAACAGCAGCACAAACCGCGGTTTTAGTTCTTCGTTCTCCTTGCGGGGAACAAATTACTTAGTTGTATTTTTTAATGCATGGGATGTATTAGCTATGCAATGCTTTCTCGAACTCATGTGATATTCGACAATATCCCACTCGAAACCGTTGCATAACTACTATGTATATGAAGGTTTGAGCAGATAATAATTATAATCTGTAACCACCGAAAAAAAGTTTGATACCAACTTTGTATCGAAACTGACAACGGCTCCTCAGGAGTAAAAAAGGCTTCTAAGCACACTCATTAATTGTTACATATTGATATTTGTTCAAGTTGCTCAAATTCCGATGCACTCTTAATAAATTCTATTTTGAAACAGTACAAATTAAAGGGTTATTTATATTACTGAAAGGTCAATATCATTTAAGATTTTTTTAAACCAATAATTAGCTGCTATATCTTTCAGGCACGATACTCGTACTTTGCTTTCAACGCTTAAAAGGTGAACACGAACAATTTTCATATACATACCTAATGCCCGTTAAATTTACAAAACGCCTCAAAATGCGAGAACAGTTTATAAAAACATGTTTTTGTAAAATAAAACAACTACACAAGATAACCAAATTGTTTTATCTTGAAAAAAATAATTACACTCGACATCAGAGGCGACACCGCAATCTTATGCTATGCGGTTACTTGTCGGCTGACCTGATATGGATGATAGTTTAAAAGATATCTGATTCTGGCACGTGCCGCAATTAATAACGATCCTTAAGTAGAAAAGGATATGTCGGCTTCTATGAAGAGGATATTGCGAATATATGACAGACGGAATATACTTGTGTACTTAACAAAAAATCATACAATACCAAAAGCGGATTGTCTATTGACGATCGAAGTTCAAGTTTAGCGTGATGATTTCAGCAAAAGTATATTATTTCTCTTGCAACTTGATGTTGCCTAACGGTGTGCCAATATAGAAATGTAATGTAACGCTGTTACCTGGCTGTTTCTCACATACTTAATTTCTTTTGTCTTAAGGCATTAAAGATTTTCACAATCTCTTTTGTAGTGGGTTCTGATATTGAAGGTGTTTAAAGGATAAAGAGCATTATTTATATTGTTTTGATAAGCAAAAACAAAGTCGAGATGCTCTGCACTTATATAAACTGTATCTATGAAATGTCAACACTTCCTTTTACTATAAGCTTTTGTAAGGAAAAGAATGATTAAAATAAATAATGCGCGTTTTTTTTTAAATCTACGCAACGTAGCCTGCGCTGCAGACACTCTATTCCTCTGGACTATATCGACGGTTGAAAGAGCTTGGGCCGGCTGCCTCGCAGGCTAACGCAACGTCGCAGTTGTTAAAACACGTTTCATTTCTGTTATCACTTGCCTGCCGCAATTATAAGTTGAAACATCTGTCGCTTGTTTACCATGAAAAAAGACGTTCTGCGGTTTTAACCACAAAGCACAAATTTTTATACATGTTTTATTTTTAAAAAATAACTATGCTACAGATATTATACCTTACAAAAATAGAAGAAGATATGGAGCTCTCCACTCAAACTGAGTTTAAAAAATATATTAAATTATAAAGATTCTTAAATAAGCGATTAAAACCTACCTTTCTTTCAATAAATGTTTATCAATTTAGGTAGTAAAAGAAAGCAAAAATGCTTTGTTTCAGTAATTAGCTTTTAGGAAGTTTTTCAAAACAGAAAATGATGGGTTAAGACTTGCAACACAAGTTATAGAATAGTGTTGAAAAACCACCCAGAACATTTGAAGCTGTTTACATGCCAGTTACTGAGAAGATTACATGACATTACACCTTAGTGCAATAGCAGTTATCTATATGATCAAAACCGACTTTTTACGACATATGAGTTATGTTTTGTTTATGATTTTATGGCGTCCCTAAGGCATAGCACACTCATTGCCTTGTGAAATCTTTCTTATTACCGTTACCGAAAAACTCGGAGTCAAACAAGCAAACGAAATAAACAGCCCAGTTTTAAGGTACACAAAAGATTATTGCACTTATTGGGGGAGCTGTGTTTTATCACAAAAAATGAGCGGAGATCCAGCTTAAAGATTTAATTTGTTTCAAAAGGAAATTGTGATCTTAGATTGAAGCTTGAGATACGTCTGATTTATCAAGCTATTTTTTTTTTTAAAAAAAAGCTTTTTTTACCCTTTTGTCTGACCCAAATTTTGGCGAATGTGTTTTTAAAATTGAAAGGTCGAATTACATGATACAAATAATATTGCTCTGGTGGACTTACCACGTCAGTACTTCGAAATAAGTTTAGAAAAAATAAAGAATTACTTCAGATTTTTTAGTAGGCGTACGCGTATTCTATGCAAATATATGATTTAACGAATCTTGTTGAGTAATTTGTTTCTATACAACAAAACTAAAAAATGTAATTACCAAGTTTTACTGAAATCTGCTCCATTGTAAGTTTTAAGTGTTCGAAAGTATTTATAGAATAAGTTTACTATTAATATAGTTTTTATATAGTTACAGTTCCTTTTTATTTATTTACAATGTTGGAATGTTCGCTACGTCAGAAAAGAAACCTCTTAAATCATTTAGGATTTTTTTGTGGGTTACATAAAGAAATCTATGCGCCATAAAATTATCTTTGGAGTCATCAAGACCAACCCTTAAGCTACCCAGTACAAAAGAATGTTTTTTGTTAGTAGTCAAAGAGAAATGCCGACGCGTTTGACAAAGTTTAATTTGTGATGGGAAAAACAAATTTGCCAGTAGATCCAACAATCGATCTTTTTGTGTTTTTATTTACTTATTGTCTTGCCCATTGAGTAAAATCGGCTATAACAAAGGTGAAAAAACTTGCTTTAATTCATGCACCTATTGAATACAAGAAGTATTTTTCACTAGCTGCGGTGCCAATTTTACCTATAAGCTGCAAAATACGTATTAAGTCGGTTGTTGCGTATATGTATCGTCTCGAGGGCGGCCACATATTTTAACAATGTCATTGCCTCAAAAAGATTTAAAACGCTTTGAAGCATATGAGATTTTTTCGTTTCTTTAGGAAAGCAAAATAGATCTGACACGTATAACTTAGAAAGATATACTGCATTTGGCATGCTTCTTGAATTAATCCCTTAATTGGAGTATACTGTCGGAATGCATTAAAAATGGAAAAATCAAAAATGCCGAGTGGAAAACCAGCATCTAAGAATCAAATCTAGCTTTTATCAGTTCATTTATACGTGAATTCCGACACGTAGTTTTTGGAAACTTCAAGTTTCTTCGATACAGTAGATATTCTTTACACATAATGATACAAATTAAAAGAGTTGACAAAAACTGTAATTTTTAAAAGCATTCTGTTTGCTTTGGGTTCTAAAAAGCCCCTTGTTTGGTTTTGCGGCCGACATGATCTCTGTACGTCGGCTGCATGTAAAGTACTGTTTTAAAACACACAACCACAAATATTTATTCTTTCTCGGCAAATCACGAGTGGTCTTCTGGCGGGAATCTAACGTGAGTGAAAATGAGTTTATAATAGCCCCGAAGAAATGTGAGTGGCTCTGGCGGCGCAACGCCAATTAGGAAGGCGACGTCACAGGTCGTGTTCACTGTCAAATTTAATGAGCTCTGTATTGTAATGCGCTCACAGCGGCTATTGTGCTTTTGGGGCTGTTATTCTATCTACAGCTGAACCAATCAACCGTGCGCTCATTTGCCTGTCAAATAGCATCATAGTGACCTTTTTGACAATATTTTTAGGCTGGAGTGTTGGCAGTTTATACATCCAGTCAACGATGGACAGATGGCTTTTCAGAGCCTTTCGAGTGGATGCATTGCCGCAAGTAACCTAACTCAGCGGGATTTATGGAGAAATGTATTCCGATCGCTCGTTTATATGGTTTTTCTTGTTGAGCGTGAGTATTTTGTTTAGCCGTGGCTTTGTGGTAAATCTGAAAAAATCTGATTGAGCCTTCTCCAATATTTATCTGCCCCATTGGTTATTTCATTCCTAGGTTCTTCAAGCTAATTACAAGACGAATAGCAAGTCTGTGTTTTCCAACACCCCCAAATGCGGAGAGGCTTTGGTAAGGCGCGAATCTTTCAACGCATTTTAAATTTTTTTATCCCTACACAAACAGTATTTACGTTGTGTGTGTCTTTCTAATGTAATCTGCGATGGTGGTTTTCCCATTCACAAATAAAACATTACTACGTTTAATTTTATGTGATCACGAATTATTGTTTATAGGCACAAAAAGATCTGAATTCCTTCTTGTGGCTGGTTCAGCGAACTCCACCGGCTTATTTCTTTGGCACAATACATGTCCCGTACACTCGGGTATGGGATTATATCCCGTTAAACAGCAAAGAGGCGTTTGAATCAAGCAGACACGTGTATTTTGAACTCGATCTTACAAACGAAAGCACTTTGGAAGCTCTCCGTAAATGTCAGCTGTTACCAAACAAAGGCAGACTCAAAAATGTCTTGCCGAAACAACTGTACAAACGCTTAAAGCGACACCTTCGTTACATTCGGAAGATGATGGCGGTTTGGCTGCGAGATCTGGAGAGTGATTTCCAGTTTCAAAGTGGAACATACGCATCATATGCAGATAATTTATACCAGCATTTGACCATGAACTGGGTGAGAAAGCGGCCAATATGGGTGATGTTAATGGTGAATTCACTAACAGAGAGCGATATCAAAAGCAGAGGAATACCGGTCCTGGACCAGTATCTTGCAAGCAAAGCGCTGAAAGACCGCAAGGAAATAGGAGCCGTAGAATCAGTTGAGGAACAGTGCGAGCCGCTGAATGCTCTGAATAACACACAGGTGAGTCATTTATATGTTAAACGCGTTAATAGATTTTACACCTTCAGCAGCTTGTGTTGTTGCTTAAAACTTTTCTTCTTCTTCAAATCTCCTCCCTTTAAAGTCAATTAACAACCTCCAGTTACTTTGCGCAAATTTCATGTAAATTTCTTTACAGTTGTCGACATGTGTGTTGCAATTAACGAGCGCGTCATTGCAACTGCTTTTACTCAACCGTAACACTAAGAACGCTTGCTCCAGCTAATAGAGTCTTCTGGAGCCAGTCAATATTTCTATCTTGCTAAATAACGCTGCTTAATTAGGCGATGCTTCTAAAATGCAATATTTTTTTCCACAAAACTGTTCGATTTTCTAAGTTGAGGTTTTGAATTGCAATGCTAAAACTACCGCTTCCAAATAAAGCTGATTTCATTAAAAGAAAATCCAAAACTGGTTTCTGTATTTTTGAACTATGTATCTTGACAAGACAAAACACAGATTCGGTTTCTATGCTCACTTCATACAGATTTTATGCTTTCATTTCTATTTGCTCGTTAATCAAATTAACAAAAATGTAAATTCGCGTATCAGATCGGAACAAAAGCACATGAAAATAATTTACCTAGAGTTTTTGTTTGTGGACTTTATAAGTTTCTTTATGAAATATTCGATAAATTTCGAATATTTTGTGACCACTTCAGTTTATGGTT
Organism: Zoanthus sansibaricus; assembly: GCA_026122405.2. Classification (NCBI taxonomy): domain Eukaryota; kingdom Metazoa; phylum Cnidaria; class Anthozoa; order Zoantharia; family Zoanthidae; genus Zoanthus; species Zoanthus sansibaricus. The sequence goes on from JAPEIX020094099.1 coordinate 9,825, forward strand.
GTCACGTCTGACAGAATCCGGTGCAGTTAGTTTTAGAAGCAATTGAAAGTGAAATATGTAAATTTATTTTCATCATTAAAACATATACATAATACCCGTAATTCCTTGTAAGATGTTATACACAATCGCTTTGAAATCATTTGAAAAGGATTCAGAAATGTTCAATACAAAGTCAATGAGGAGTTGTTTGATACTGGCAATTAGACTTCTTGAGCTTTTGCGGGTTTCCTTTGACATACTTAAATCTCTATGCTGATTGACAGTTTTTGAACATATTTCTTTAAACGCTGAAACCCTTGGGCTGTGTGTACGCGCGGCAAAGAAAAAATATGACAAAGTTCCTTATTCCGTCGCACATTTCCTAATGGAACAGAATTCGTCATATGCCTGTGAAAAGAAAAGAATGAAGCACGAACGTTTTATTCACAGAAAAGGGTATCTTTGCTTGCAACATGGATGGGTTTAGTTTCTCTTTAAATATCTACTAAAATGTCTCGTGTTTTTGTTTTCAAATCATGTACAGGAGGGTTTTTCTTTCATTGTTCAATATAACTGCTGACTTTTGAGATATCTA
>JAPEIX020094166.1:0-10398 GCA_026122405.2 Zoanthus sansibaricus
TTTCACTCGTGTACACGGACGTCGTACGGACGGACGGACATGACGTCATGACGTTGAAAATTCAACTCGATGCATATGTATGGTGCTCCGCAGGAGCTCCGCTATCAATATTTCATTGCCCCTAAAATTCGTCTGACCTTCGTATTTTCACGTCCAAGAAATCATTTCTCGCCCTTTGTTATTCCAATTAGAAAAGATTGCCCCTGCTCTTAGGCTGAAATGTGGGCATAATCTTGGTGTTAATCTGGATTGTTTAATTACTCAGGTTTAACGTTCATGGTGATTGCCAGCTTACAAACAGTTTCTAGTTTCAGTAAATTCTAATTAAGATCATCTGAATTATTAGTGCAGGAATTTGTACTCTATATCGTGCTTGGTGGATATGTTCTCAATTTTCATTGGCTCCCCTCGCCCTGTCATTTTAACAAGCTGCGTGATTGGCGAATCTAAAACATTAAGTTTGAAAAGATGGCAAGAGAAGCCAACAGATTCGAGCACATATAACTGATCCATGGAGCGTGATGTTGAAGACCACATATTTTACTGGTTTGCAGACGGACAATAACAACCAAATATGTTTTCAAAACTAGCCGTCGCATCTGACGGTAACTTTTCCATTTGCGACGCCTACTTTCCCTTACGCGTTTTTTCCGTCCACGTTTATTACATTTGTTAGCAATCACATGCATCATAATTATGCTCTTTCAAAATTGTAGTTACTTTCTTGAACTCTTGTTTGAACGAAAGAAGTGCAATGTTTTGGCTGGAGTTTTAGAACCTAATAAAATGTCAGTGTTTTTTGGTATCTGAAATATACCATTTTGCCTCTCAAACCGCTGGAGAATGCGTCTCCAAGAGTCTAGAATTTCAGAATTTTCTGAGGGAGCATGCCCCTGTCCCCCTTTCGGGCTTAGCAACTCCTACTGAACTAAATTTAACGTCTACTTTCAAAGATTATGAAAACACTGGCTATGAAAAGGAAATGGTTATAGTTATCGCTCTTCCTTCCACCCTCATTTCCAAGATATTAGCCTTGTGCAATCTTGTTTTCGGTTTTAACTTTTTTTGTGTATGTCTTGTCACTTTTTGGTTACAATCTTTGACGTTGTTTCTATACGTTTTGTTACTTCTTAGTTCGAGCGCTTGAAAAAGCAAGAACTTCAGGACAATTTAACACAGATTCCAATTCTGCTTTGCTGACATCACCAGATACCCTTCTGAGTACGTCCCCAAACAGCGACAGTATGTTGGACAGTCACTCAGACTCAACACTCGACCAGCTACACATTAAAGTAGAAAATAATAATTCTGAATCCAGCTCAGAAGAAGAGTATGGAACAAAGACAAAGCGGAGGAAAAGAGATGTCTAATGACGACTTGTTTAGAGATCCTATTGCTTAACACTTGGGTATCACTCAGTGTTTTATTTAACTAGGGTTTGTATCGAGAAATATATATAAATCAAACTCGTGTAAATGATCAGACAGCCATTTAACAATGGTTTGATTTAGAAATTATAGTTAAATCCGGGAGCTTGGATCCCCTCGAAACTGTTTTTGTAAATACTAGGTTGCCTTGTTTTCATTTTTCGTTTGACACACTTTTAAAATGCCCGCGTTTTTAACCATATTAACTCAGACTTGTATTATAGAAGTTTTGAAATTACCACTTCAGCTTGTGACTACACGCAATGAAAAATTCTATTAAAGAAACCGTGAAGTATAACATCTTCCCTTGTCTTGAAGAATTTTAAATATATTGATCTTTTCTCTGCTAAACGAAGAAAATGTATTGTATTCTCTTTGCGTTATGTCTCTATATATTTCCATGTTTTGGAAAATACTAATTATTGTTTTAAGAAAAAAGAATTAAGTGGCACATTTAAGCTAGATTTTGTTTATAAGTTGAGATGTCTTGTTCTCTCTATATTTCATACAAGATGTATTTTATGCAAGTTTTGAACGATTTTATTGCAAGGGTTCAGGAAGCCCTTCCTGAGGCAGAAAAATAGAAGGCGATGGTGGAAGCTTATAAAGACGGCATTAACATCAAACATTGATTGACACGTGTGAACGGCACAATCAAACATGTTGGATAGTTATGGACGATGTTGGATGAAGTTTGACTTTGTTTAAACTTTTCATCCAATAACGTCAAACATTTTCGTTCGCGTGATCAAAATTACGCCATAATTTTGTGCCTTGTACTTGTTTGAACACTGATCAAACCTCGTCCAACACCACCTAACAGTGTTGGATAAGGTTTAACCAACATGTTTGATCCGTTTGAACGGCATTTGATTCCAAATTCAGTTAATAAGTCAAGAAGCCACAAAACCACTATGTATTTTTAAAACCGGCAAACGACAAGATTGTGCGCGCGCTTACATCCGGGATCAACACCGACGCAGCTTTTACTCCAACGTCAAATTCAATGAAATATGAATGAAACGAGTTATAAAAATACTTTAAACTTTATTTTGCTATTTTTTTATTTCCTTCTGCCGCGCTTCAAAGAAACTATCTGTAGCGTTTTGAAACATATAATTGCTTTTCGTTTTCGTTTTAGTATTTTCAGTCGTTGAACATATAAAGTCGGTTTCTTTGGAGATTGGGGAAACGTGTTCCTAAGTGACGATAGTGGTGATGTCACACTGTAGTTCGCTAAGGTTGCTCTACTGAATTAAATCCTTGAGTAAACTTCGACAGTGAATGCAAAACAAAAAGTATTTCGTTTTCTTAATCCAGATTTCTTTCATGACGTTCAAACAGGAGAAAATTAATTGATATGGCGTAATCAGTTTTATGTTAGAAATGTATGTTTGTTTCTCGTCTTATTGAGTCTCTCGCAACGCAACAAGATGAAGTTTAAAAAGAATAGGAGCTTCTTATCTTAGGATGAAAGAAAAACAGCGTATTTGTTTAAGAAAATAAATGAGTGAATAGATCATTTATTTTAGCGCAATTCTTTTTCTGCAGTCAGTGTTTTAAATAACATATGCAAAGCGTGACGCTGCTATCATTCATTATATATTTGGCTACTTTGGTTGTGCGATTCACACGTATTCATTTTCTTACGCAAACACGCCATTTTCGTCATCCAATTGCGTCTCGCCCAATTTATTATTTGTTTGGACAAGAATGATTAACTTTATGGATTTCTTTCGCTTATTTACAACTGCTTTTGCTTTGTGAAAGCCAGACAATGAAATCAGATCTAGTGAATACCAAAAGCAAACGCATTTCGTTTAATTTCTTTTAAATGCATAGTTCGAAATCGGACGGCTCCATAATTAGCTCAGTGGAAGCGTTAGAAACAACAAAGAACGGAACTCCTTTTGTATGTAGGACCAGTTCGTGGTTAACGAAACATGGATAGAAAAGTTAAGTTCCCACATGATTTAGTTTTTAAAGATGTGGTAAAGGATGGCGATTCAGCCGAAATGGTTTCATTTCTGAAGAGACCAAGCGTGGATCCTCAGTCTATAATCAATACCCGAGGTTGTGAAGACCAGCCAGCGTTGCACCAACTTGTGAAAGAAGGAAATCTTAAATGCATTCGCATTTTGGTAAATCTGGGAGCAGAAGTGAATATGGTGGATGTTATGGGGCAAACACCGCTTCACTTGTCCGTTATTGCAGGCAACTTGGCAGTGACTCAATTCTTGCTGAGAAATGGCGCCAACCCAGACGTAAAAGACAAGGACGGGAATACGCCAGTTGAGTTCACTGATGACTTTGATTTGATCGAAATGCTCATTAAATATTCCCCAGAAGAAGGAAGGCGAAAAAGTATTAAATAGAAATACGGTGGTGTTATTACTATACAAAATTATATGAATAAAAGCTAGTTCGATTGCCAAAACTGAGAATGGAAACGCAAAACTACAAAGCGAAGGAAGAACAAGCGTACAAAAAATGTGAAAAGGGGATTGTAAAGATGTTAAAGGTAGTTAAAAAGTGTTCGGGTTCAACCGTTTGAATGCGAGTCATTTTACGTTCTTTTAGTTGTTCCTCTTTGAAGCACAAACAAATGAGCGGTTTATTGAGAGCCGTGCATGCAATGTATGAAAACTAAGGCATATGAGAGGATTTATAAAATTCGTTTATATTCAAAGCTGTCTATTATGTTGACTGAATATGGAAACATTTGAGCAAACAACTCGTGGCATGATCGTAGCTCAGTAGAACCAAACAGTTTTTTTTAAAAAAAAGCTAGAAGTAGGCAATTAAACGAAGAAAAATTGAAGAACATGCCGAAAACCGCTATAAATTAAATGGGATGGTCGCCGAAAACGTTTCTCTTACAAAAGGCCTATAATTAAAGCGTGAGCTATCATTTACCGTTATACCTACAGGCTACAACGATGATCCAAAATTGTTTAACCTTGTGTTAAATTCTTGCTTTTAAAAAAAGAAGTGTTCAACAGGTGGCGCGGGGTGTGCAATTAGTAAAAGGCCGTTTTCTACCTGGGTCTGTAGCTCGATCCCCGGCTGTCGCTTTTAGGGACTCTAATCCGAATGAGTACTGCATTGGCAACGCCGACATCGGCAAAGACAATAGTATGAAATACAGTGCACGTTGGAATGCATTAAAGTGAGCGCCTGCACGGATTTATCGCTAAAATGAAAACCTGAAAAGACCATTTTAGGGACTAACAAAAAGTTCTCAGTACAATCTTTTTTTTTTATAAGAATATACTTTATAAGAATATTGAGGCTGAAATTGTCCAGATTTTAAGTATAATGCCGAGGCTCAGATTTGATTAAGAATATAATTTTGCATGTTTGAAAAAAAAAACATTACCTCAGAGTCCTTGGGACATCGAAATAACAGGGTTTGGAGTCCTTAGGACATCAAAACAATGGGGTTCAGGGTCCTTGGGACATCGAAATGACAGGGTTTGGAGTCCTTGGGACATCGAAATAACAGGGTTTGGAGTCCTTAGGGCATCGAAACAACGAGTTCAGAGTCCTTGGGACATCGAAATGACAGGGTTTAGAGTCCTTAGGACATCGAAACAACGGGGTTCAGAGTCCTTGGGACATCGAAATAACAGGGTTTGGAGTCCTTAGGACATCGAAACAATGGGGTTCAGAGTCCTTGGGACATCGAAATGACAGGGTTTGGAGTCCCTTTACTAAATGTTCCGAACCATGTGGAGGAGGAGCGCAAACACGGACGCGGACATGCACAAATCCCAGGCCTTCGAACGGTGGAATGCCTTGCCTTGGATCATCATCTGAGACCCGAATTTGCAACACTAATGCTTGTCCAAGTAAGAAACCGTGTGAATATATTACTAGTAAATTACTCCGATGTTATATTCTCGTTGAGGCCTGACAGTTTGAATGGTGTTTTTTTCTTGTTTTTAATTGTTTGTTTTGTTTGTTTTGTTTTGTTTTTTCCGTCTTCTCTTCCAGTATTTGATAAATTGCAACATAACCGCAACGATCATTCATAACTCCTTAGTTTATCTATGCGGTGCTTATGTTTAAAGAAGCACTAAAACGAATAAAGCAAAAACACGGTAGCGATGATTGGGGCAGTGTGAAGGAAAGTGAGATCGCGCAAACCATGCATACTAGTAAAACAATTGAAAATAGTTTGTTTTAATATTTTAAATAACGTTTAGATAAAGTTTTAAACAACTTAATGAACTAGGACAATTAATCCTCTGAATATCTATTGTTGTAAGAACTCACAGTATATGCAAAACACTAACAAAATAGTTATGTAAATTTGCGTTACTTCAGTCAGTAACAAACCTGATGATGGACGGTGGAATCCGTCCAAAATATAGTTTATCGCAACAACTTCTTGTAATTCTTTTTGTCACGAAAATTGAATATAGTTACTGAAGGAACGTTCATGGTTAATGAGGTGATTGATAGAGAAAAATGAAAATATGAAAGCTTTATTGAAAAAAAACGAGCTGTTAAAATTGCTTTTCTCCCATCTTAAAAGTATTGCTTTACATAAAAGACAGGTGTTTCTTTACAAACTTAGAAGAACATACATGCTAGTCGTAGTAGTTGGGAAGACGTAGACTTCCTCATATCGTTCTTCTAAGATTTTGTTAATCGCAATGTATTCTTCTAGAATTAGTTACAAGCAAGACAGTCAGCATCCTCAGTATGTTTCTTAAGGCCGGTACACCAGTATATTGTACCGACGTTCCCCGACAGCTGTACCGGTTTTCCCCAACTTGAAAGTTCAAAATAATTCTGGGGATGCCCCCAGACCTCTTTAGATACTTGAGCATTCGGCGTTTGATGACCCCGTACCCACTCCAGGTGTACCTGCTTGCCCACTTAGTGTACCCCACTTCCCAAGCCTTAAGAAACACGCTGATCCTACATTGCGACAAACGAAACTTCAGAAGAACGATAGCAGAACATGAAAAATTACATTAAAGTTACGACAAAACATTTACATATTTTGCTCGTTTCTTTTTTTATTCTTTTTTTATTCTATTATTTGTTAATAATACGTAAAAGAGGCTCCTTTTTGTCTTGTTATAAATTTTAGGTTGATTTATAAACTAACTGATCAGTGCTTGTTTATAGTTCCTATAAACGGACAGTGGAACACGTGGTCGGGATTCAGTTCCTGCTCGCAATCGTGTGGTGGAGGAATACAGTTCCGTACAAGGACATGTGATAATCCAATACCACAAAATGGAGGATTGTTTTGCGATGGTTCAAGCACAGAAACGAAGTCTTGTGGAAATCAACAGTGCGCAGGTTGGTATGGAATCGGCAATGTTTGTTCTTTAAAGCCGAGCGCTTTTTTTTTTAAATTGAAGAAATCATCCTTTAAAACTTGACCAGGGCTTCTGCAGGTCATAAAAAGTCATCAAATTAAGTCCTTATTTTGTTTTTTATATATTTAATGTCTTAAATTTGCTAGAATTTCTTTCTGATATCTTAAAAGGCATTATATATGTATTGTAATAAAAGTGAGGGTTTTTTTGCAGCCAAATCTTCGTACAACATTTATGTATTCTCTATATATCGGAAAGAAATTCAACAGGACGTTCGCGTTTCTCATGTTTTTGGCCGCCATTACATTGACTGCAGCACACCACTCTGAATCATCCGTTGTTGATGAGATTTACTTTTTTCGTCGTTTTCGCTTATAAACTAAAGCTTATAGATTTTTGTGAAGGTGTGACTTTGTTTACCATGAAAACTTTTTTTTAATAAGGGATCTATTTCTGTCTATTGTATTTAAAAATTATTCTTCGATCTTTTGACTTTCGGCATTAAAAAGTTTTAAAAAAGTCTTAAATTAGTTGGCTCCTGAGCTGTGGGAACGCTGTTGTCTTTACCCAGCTAACATTTTTGAATAACCAACCCTTTTTTGAATTGCTACGGCCTGTCTTTATAAAAATAAAATTCCTAAAAACAGGTATAATGTGCAAAAAGTTAGGACTAAACCTAGTCACCGTAACTTAAGTTTAAAAGCTTTCCGCAGGATGTCGTACTAATACTGATGTAAGTCCTAAATGTTCATATAGGGCTTACAAACTTTATGTTGATCTTTCACTACAGGGCCAATAGATGGTTCATGGGCAAGGTACGGTCCTTACAGTGATTGCACAAAGACGTGTGGTGGAGGAACGCAATTTAGACTGCGATTGTGTAACCAGCCTTCACCAGCAAGGGGAGGAAGAAACTGCCCTGGTCCAAATGTGGAAACTCAAAGTTGTGCACAGAACCTATGCCCTGGTACGTTAATCTCGTATGTAGCTGTTTAGTACCGTACATCCTGGGGTATGAGCCGACCTTTTGTATAAGGCGACTACTGTTTTCAAGCCCCAGAAGAATGTTTTAGGTATTATCGTCTGTATAAGCCGACCCCTCTTCCCCACCCCTTTTGGAAGTTTAATTGAAACTAAGATTTTTCTAATATGAGATCTTGATAGTAAGTTAATGGTTATAGCTATTATAATTTTTATTTTGCGGTTTATAATTCTTACGTGTCTTTTAGATTTTATGAATAGCATATGGATTTATGTATCTCTTGTTAGATTCTGGATTTAGTAGTGTTTTAAGCGTTTGTTTAGATTATCCTGTAGCAAAGTAAAAGTCGCGGGGTTTCACTTTTCTTCGTTTTTCACTAATCTTCGTACATTAATAAACTACAAGGAATGGAAAATAAAAGTTGCACTTTTTTAAGCTATGTCATGTGGATATCCACCATATAGGTGTAGAACATATAAAATTATAGTAGTTATACAATAATTTTGACAGGGATACCGTAGAATATGCCCGCGTCGCTGGAATATTCTGTATACACGAGCCTTCAGGCAAGTGTGCATACGAAGAAAATTCAAGTGGCAACTTGGGAGTTCTTAATTAGTTTCTTGTTCACTTCTCATTTCACTAAAACAATTTTTACTTTAGCAAGAAACTCTCACCACGTTGACCGACAACTTTGGCGCCATTTCGGAAGCGTACGCACACAGTTTTGGCGCCACTTCGGAAGCGTACGCACACAGTTTTGGCGCCACTTTGGAAGCGTACGCACACAGTTTTGGCGCTATTTCGATAGTCGTTCGCGAGTAGAGGCGGGAAAGCCAAGTGGAATACTACCCGTTGGATACTATCGATGAATACCGCAGAATATGCAACGGTCTTACATACACGTGATTGGCTGTATTTTTTAAGACATGGGATAAATAGAAATTTCATAGTCTTTTACGCTTACATTATTTCTATGTTCGTTTATCCATAGTTCGTACAGACGGAGGTTGGACTGACTTCTCAGCCTTTAGTAGGTGCTCCAGGTCCTGTGGTGGTGGAACGCAATATCGCACTCGCAGCTGTACCAATCCACCACCGGCCAATGGTGGACTACCTTGCACTGGGACGAAAGCAGAGACTCGTGTCTGTGGTACTGCTGCATGTCCTGGTAAGTTATTAAGCAATGATTTACTTTAATGATGATAATGAAAAGGACAATGATAATGATGATGATAATGATAATGATTATAATAATGATAATGAAAATGAAAATTATAATGATGATGATGATGATGATGATAATTGTGATAATGATAGTGAAGATGATTATGATGATGATAATGAAAAGAATGCGGCAATGCAATGGGGATGATGATAACAACAATGCAAATTATGATGATAATGAACTTTATTTGTAGAGTTCCTTTACAAAGGACAAGCTAGCGGCCCTATGTATATAAGAGTTAAAATTTCAATAGTTAGAATGTGAAACATAGAAAGGAAAAATGTTTAAGTATACATATCGAATAGTTGTATATAGAGATATACACGATATTAACCACGACAAACACATGTTAGGAACTACAAAATATTGAATATCTTTAATTTTTGTTCTGTTCCAGTTGACGGTGGCTGGTCGAGTTACAGTATTTGGTCTGTCTGTTCGGTGTCTTGTGGTGCAGGAGTGCAATATCGTACCAGGCAGTGTAACGACCCTGCACCAACTAATGGAGGATTGCCCTGCGAAGGAGAACAAACGGAAACAAGGGCTTGTAGTCGAGCGCGTTGTAATGGTAAGAAAACTATGACTTGTGCAGTGGAAAAATTCTTCTATCTGAAGCCAGCGGATTTATTAACCCTTTCAGTCCCAGTCGTGTATCAACAGCCAGCTTCTCCTTACACAGCACATACAAAATTAAGACATAAAATTATGGTAATGAGAAAGGGCTAAAACCGATGAATTTGTCCGATTTCTGACGAGTCATTAACTTCCCTAGGAATGACGCTAATTTATCGCAGTAGAAAAAAGCCAAAGATTTTTTACTTGTAATGATGCAAACAGATTCATCGGTGGCGGAGAAGGTCAAAAAAATGTTTAAGTCTCGGTAGCAACGGGGATCAGTGGTTGCATGACTACGCAAACAAAGCCGCCGTTTTTCATCATTTTTTATAGAACGTTTATATTAAACTGAGAGTTTGATGGTCATGAAAGCCATTTTAAGATAATACAAGAGTGAAATCTAGTGTTGGTTGCTCACATGCAAGTTAACACTAAATTTATGTGGACCAAAGTCAAAAAGTGATTTTTTGCCATTGAAAGAATTTTAGTGCTTGAAGAACAATACATGAAGCATAAGTGCAACATAAACAAGATAGAGAATACAACACATGTTTTCGAGGGTAGATATATCAACCCGGTTATTATTTTAAAGGTTGGATTTCGTCCTTTCTACAGGAGATAGTCATTTGGAAATGATTTTCTTATCTCCAAAACTATTCTGTTGTAAAGAATGAACAATTTTATCCCTCTGTCTGGATTAGAGAGGAAAGTTTTTGAAGAAGGGATATTCCTCCTCCTTTTTATGTCAAAATGTGCACATTGGTGAATCAATATACCTTAGCATGAATAACTTCTTCTTTGTGTATA
>JAPEIX020094207.1:0-10396 GCA_026122405.2 Zoanthus sansibaricus
GGATTTGGATCTAGGGTTAGGGTTAGGGTAGAATTTAAAATTAATTCATCATTGTGTGAATCCGGCACTTATAAACAGTAAACGCATTCTTTTAACATAAACTCAGACACCTAAGGAATGGCTTGTTTTCGAGGCAATGTAAGAGTCCTGAATATAAAATACAAAAGCTCAAAAAAGTGGTTAAAACAGCGACACCATTTCTCTAACGCGAAACTTTAAAATGCAAAATTCATTACAAGAAAAGAATGTTTAATTTGTCAAACAAACGAAAAACATAAAGAATTATTTTCAAAAACAGATAACCCATGTGTGATAGTGATGGACATATACTGAGCCACAAAGCACCAAGTTATTTAACAGTTAGATCTCGAGGATGAACTACAAGTCAATAGCTGATGCAGTCCACGGCCACATGGGTTATTCAAATTCGTAGTCCATGAGGCCGAGAGGTCTAATTGCTTTAGTATAAACCTACTAATAGGTCAAAAAAGAATGTAGAAAATAAATTATCGAAAAAATTCTCTGATATTATAGGAAAACGGGGTTCATTACTATTTTGATCCGCAATCTTTTCTCTACTAATAGGCTTTCACAAATAGACCTTTATTAGAGTAGCCAATTAGAATGCAAGATGCGCGTTAGACTGTTAGTAGGATTATACTAACTATATATAGCACTAGACACCGAACGTGTAAAATACTTAGGTGAAATAAGCATGCTGTACTAACCTCTTCATCTCCTAGTTCCATATTCTCTAGGTACCGTTCTGCCACCTCAAGCAAAGCCTCCTGAGGCCACTCGCTGAACCAGTCAATGGTCGTACAATTGACAAGGGAAGGGTACATGCGAATACGGTTCCTGTATGACACATGGTTTGAACAAAAAAAGAAGTGCGTAAGAGGGAGGTAAGGAGGTAACAGGAAACAAAACCCCAGGTGAAAAACTCAGAGAACTGAATTTTGTTGCCCCCCACGCACTGAATACATCACAGCATGTTTTCTATTGCAAAGACTACCTTCAATTTATACAATTCCAAATGATTTTGTATTCTTTATTGAGGCAATAAAAGCATGCATATTTTACTTTTGATGTACTTCGAAGCCATTTCAGTGAAAGCCTGTTATCAACACTCAACTTCTCCTTACAGAACCAGTGTGTTTCTTAAGGCCGGTACACCGGTAAATTGTACTGACGTTCCCCGACAGCTGTACCGGTTTTCCCCAACTTGAACGCTCAAAATAATTCTGGGGATGTCCCCAGACCTCTCTAGATACTTGAGCATTCGCTGCCTGATGACCTGGTACCCACTCCAGGTATACCTGCTTTCCCACTTACTGTACCCCACTTCCCAAGCCTTAAGATACACATTGAGAACATATACAAAATAAGGCATATGGTAAAAAGAAAATAAGAATTGATCAAAGAAATAAACTACTGAAGATTAAAAGATAAATTCTTCCAAACTTAATTAATGAAAAGTATGGGCTCCAATTGGGAGAACTTAAGAATACAACTGGGACTGAAATGGTTATTTATTCAGCACGACTGACGATTGTGAAAAAAGAAGTTTTGTCGTCTTTGTTTGGTTTTGCTATATGATTGTGAATGTCTAAATATCTAACAAGGCTTCGTCTCGGGAGACATCTTGCATCACGATGTTTAGGCATCTTGCTGATGAACAGTAACTGTTTTGCTATTTTTTTCAGCGGCATTATAGCCATGTCTGTTCAGATATCTATCAACACTCTCGAAAAAACAGAACTACATGTTTCCCTCGAGGCCATACATCAAGTGTATATCGTTTCTCACCTGAAGGGGTCTCCCACTGGGCTCATGCATACAACAATGTGAAGATTGCTACGCACTCTTTCAATGAAGTAGGCAAACATCTGCTGAACTGTGTCCTCTATACCGTCTTTCTTAGCATCTTCTGCCAGCGCTGTTCTCACCTAATATACACATGTAGTAATTAAATTATGTTATAAAATAATTTGGACAGTACGTGCTTTTTGATTGGTCTACAAGTCTGTTTTCATTGTGCTATGAAGTACGAAAATAACGTGAGAAATATGGTTAGCTGCCTCCAAATTGTGAGAATTTAATTTCATGAAAAACTACACTTTTTCCTTGTCTATTCAAACTCCTACTGTTTGTTGAGATTGGGCAATTATTTGAAATAACGTCTAACTCACCTCTTCAAACTCCTCTGGTTTGTAAAGATTAGGAACTTCTCCACTGCTGAGGATGTTGTTGATGTCTTCAAGGAAGGACTCTTCAAGAACCTGAGTGTCGTTAAACACGAACGTCGTTGCCTTGTTTTCTACACCAGTCATATAGTAGAGGTTCTTGAGATCTGAAACAATATTTAGTCATTAGTGTCTTATACAGCCAAAACATACAATAAACAAACAAATTACAACATGGAATGAAATTGGAGATTAAAACTAAATACATATAAGATATTCTAGACATGTATTTCAGGACTGTAGCAAGGTTGAGGGCCGGGGTTATTTCCCCTTAGTTTCTCATGGCTTGCTGCAGCTCAGTATTTTAGGTAGGGGTAGTAGAACCTCTAAAACTTTCCGGTTATTCCAAGACATCTCCTTTACAAATAAACACACAAACATAAACAATTAGTTCAAGTTTAGTTAAACCTGGATATGGTACGAAACTCGCATGAATTACTCCAAGAGCACATAATCGAAAAAGCGAAAAAAGTAATTGAAGTAGTCTAACTGAAAATGCGCATTTAAAAAAGATTATAGGTAATTCACGCTGTCAGTCACTTGTTAGAATATATAGTGTTGTTGAAAGTTTTTGCGACAATTGTAAAAACGATAGTCAGAAGTAATGCACGTATTACACAAGCGAATTAATTAACTGCTTCTAAGAAAAAAGCTAGAAAATGAAGAAGGCAGAAGAGAACTATAAGAAACAAATTCATAAAACAATACAATACATTGTGCGATTTTCCTGTTAAGGTTGTCCTAAGAATAGACCATTTTTTCGCATTGCAGATACCGCTAACTTCAATGATAACGGACTCAGTTTTTGCAGTCTTAGTCTGAATATGAAGTTAAATATTCCTAAGTATCAACGTAGTTTTACACTACGTGCAACTATGTGTATTGTCGGAGGTGTGACTTCTCGTTCTCTCTCGCATATATTTTTGAATATTGAACAACAAAACGAGGCTAACACCGCAAAAACTGAATCCGTGGTCATTAAAGTTAGCGGCACCTGCAATACGAAAATGGTCTCTTGAGATTATCTTGGATTACTTTATATGGAATATTGATTACACATATCTTGTGAAAAAACGTCATAGACCTTTTTCATAAATGGCGACTATGTTAGTATTCTTTTGCCTTCATTCAAATGAGGCTCACTAGCCTCGTGTTCGAGCAGAAATTTCAAAGAATATCTTACCCCAACGAGGCTAGTGAGGCTAATATGAAAAGTCTATAGACCTTTTTAAAAAAGTTCTTACCATCCCTAAACTCCTGCTTCCTGTAGTTCCTGGTAACTTCAATCTGGAACACTTTGTAGCCAATGATGTATGAGGCCAGCCGAGAGAGTGACTGCCTTCCGCTGCCACCGATACCAATCAACAGCATGTTACCACGCGGCTGCCCAATTACACGCACAATCCGGGTTACTGTGGAGATTTATCAGATTGTTTTTTTAGCCAGTTAATATCAACAGGTGGCCTTAAGTCAAACGCTTGACCAACATCGTGACAAAAATAAGCGTTCCTCTAACTCATAAGATTATGTTATATTACACAGAGGATATTACAAGGTGGGGCGAATATATGTTTATTTTCGAGTGGAAAAAATATAAACTTCATATGTTCACGCCAATGGCGTATTTTACAGTATAACACTGGTATCTATGTGTTAACATACAATACTTAACGTATAGAAGAGCCTAAACCGTGTTCTGTACACTAACAAAGACCAGTAAATCGGAATCGAGAGTGAGTTTCAAGCACGTGAAAAGTGACAAGGACACGAACAAACCCAGTGTCCTTAAGAGTGTCCTCCTCTCTTCCCAAGCACTTTATTACCATACAGAGCACGGTTAAGGATGTTCTATATATTTTATAATATAGAGAAATTACGAGAAGTTCTATTTATACCAATAAGTTTCCTTATTTTTCATTTTCAACAAGTCTCGTCCGTGTACACAATTTCAATTCATATTTTATAATTCTAAAATTCTGTTAACCAAAAGTATTCCAACTGGAAATAAGGGAGCTTCATATCATCCTCGGCCGCCATTTTGTTTTCCTTATCATAGTAACTATTACTCTATATTCTAATAAAGCACAGTTTCTGATCAAAGACTAAAGACTTGATTTCTTAACAATTTTTTCTTGATTACAGAATTGGCTGAGGAAACTAAAGCTTTATTCTACTCAACTGAAGTTTCATTTTACTTTAAAAGATATCAGTTGGGGGATCCAGCTTCCCGTAAAAGGAGAACCTCAAGTCATATATTCTTGGTGAAACAAGTAATTTGAAAGATTTATGGTCTATCCATAATTCTAAGTTTGATACTTTGGTTTATCATGATCGAACACAACTTCTTCACTAAACGTTTCTTTATCAATTATGTAACGGTTTTTTTTAAATTGAGAAATATCACAATTCTCAAACAAGTCTAAACATTTCCAATCTTTTGATTTGCATATGAGCTTCGGTTGCCTGTGTTTAAACTTACCGTTTTCGATAGCATCTCTGAACAGTACAAAGTCCATTAAAATGATCCCAGGTTCCATGTTGAAGTCTTACTTTAAACAAAAGCTCGGATTGCCTTTGCTTAAACTTACCATGTTCAATGGCATCTATGAACAATGCAAGGTTCATTGAAATGATCTCAGACTCCATGTTGTTGTCTTACTTTAAATAAAAGCTTGGATTGCCTTTGTTTAAACTTACCGTGCTCGATAGCATCTCTGAACAATACAAGGTTCATTGAAATGATCCCAGGCTCCATGTTGTAGTCTTCAAGCTGATCTTCCATGAACTTCTTCAACACCTTGAAATCACTCAAATCTTCATAAACCGCACCGTCTTTCATAAAGTCCCCTGTAATCAAAAGGTAACACCAACTGATAAGTTCTCTAAACGTAAAGCACATGGACAATTTCTAAAACTGTTACCTTGCAGTTCAAGTTAACACATTCCAGAAATACGCAATGGGCTAAGTAATATTTTGCATCTTTATTTTGTCTATGAAAGCTCACCAGCTAATTTGTTTACGAGCCCCATCAACAGTTTTTTTTTTGAGAATTTAGTTCTCAGATGAACATCTTCAATGATTGTTCGACAAGTTTGTTCAGAGGGTGTTGGAAATCCGACGCAAAAATTGCAACGAAATTTTTGCCTTATCGGAGTTCAGCTCTGATGCATCGTAATGCATACTGTTTGACACTTTGGGTGCTGAAGAAAATAGCCTACGTAGTAACTTAAACAGTGATAATACTGAAGTTGTGGTCAAAGCGTCGTATGATAAATACTATATTGCTAATGATTTTGATTTTCTCAACCACATTATATCAGACATCATTTAGGCTAAAAGCTAAATCTTTTATGAGCCAAGTGGTCCACGGTACAAGATTTTGGTTTCTATAACGTTACGTGGATCATCATTATTATCTTCGTCATCGTCATCACCACCACCACCACCACTACCACCGCTGTGGCTGCGGCTGCCGCAGCCACCACCACCACCGCCGTCACCACCACCACCACCACCATCATCTTCGTCATCATCATCATCTTCGTCATCATCATCATCTTCGTCACAGGATTAAGATTTGTAAAGTTAAGGATTTTAGTGTCTCTGGAAGCTAAAGAGACAAACAAAAAATAATGCTACGTACCGAATATGGGAGGTTGTTTGCTAGGACAGAGGTTGTGGTAGGTAAGATCAAACATTGAGCCCAGTTTGTCACTGATAAGATTGATAAACATCTCATTGTCTGCGTCGTCCACCAGGCGATCAGCAAACACTCTGTAACACAGAAAACAACACAGTCACCTTTCACTTTTCTTAAAATATAAACAAGTCATTACCTATTCTTTAATATATCTAATAAATCACCGATACACTTACAAATGAAAACGAAAAGTGAATCGTCAAATATTTCTTTTTAATTTCCTTGCATGAAGGTGCAGAGTTTGGGAGAAAGGTAGGAACGTAGGGGCTAAGAAGTGGTTATGTTTTCATTAAGCTACATTGTCTAGTAGTTAATAAATGATTGAGAGGTTATTCGTTAGAGCACCTATAACATTTATTTAAGTTTTATTTCTTTATCGAAAATAACATATTTTTACAAATTTTTAAAATCAAAAAATGTCTAAATTTATTTGGTCAACCCCTTCTGCTGACATTCTATTTCTTTCTTCTTTGAAGGAAGATCGGAACGGATGAACTAAAAAAATTGAAACTTTATCAATACTTAAGTCACCTATGTTATCGCATCCCGTAAATTTGAATGTCTTTATAAAATCGTCCTTTGTGATTTGTTACTCTAAGCTGTCATTCAGCTCAGTAGAAAATTAGTTTTCAGTACTTAACAAAATGTACTTACCTGAAGCACTCGTGTACCCAAAGTCTTGCTATGCTGTGTTTTGTGTCGTGGAAGTCTTTACTGGCTCGCAGTAGCCCTTGGAACACCTGTACCAATAACATAATAAATCGCAGTTAGTGCTGCGACTGAAAAATTAAATCTGAATTGAAATCCTTCTTCCTTAATGATTAAAAATGGTAAATAGGACTAAGTGGAGTCCAATTCTGTCTGTAATTATACAAGTGATTAAAAAAACTTCTTAACCACGAAATGGGAGTCAAATTTGTCAATCACGAGTATGATTACAGACTGCATTGCAATACATGAAGTCCTGTTACCAATTAATCATAATCGTTACAATTTCCAAAAAGAAGTACAATTTGAAAAAGGCCCCTGTGAAAGGTAAGTTGTTAAGATGCTATAGTGATTGTAATCTGATTGGTGGATTTAGCTGAAAGTACTTGGCTCAAGAAACTGTCCAATTACAGGTGTCTGATTACGTCCAACTATCTGATTACCCTGTTCATAGTCCTTCTACCAACTATGCACTGTTCGATTACAATATTGCAGATTGATTAGTGCAAAATACAGCAGTTTATGAACCAATCACATTTGAGGTCCATTTCTAAAATAGTAAATTTACACTTGTATAGAATTAAAGACATTGAAATGAACCAACAATGTAGAAAAACAAACTGCAGTTTAGACAGACTGGATTGCAAATTTTTAGCAAAATGAAATACAAAAATGGTTTGAGGGAAAAAATGCATGAAACAACAATTAGTTGAAACTTAAATATATTAAATTTGGAACCACGGTTTCAGCCAGTTGCAAAGAACAGTTAATTTTTCTGCGGTTGCTGATCAAATCAAGTTGAGCTATCTTTATGATACTCGAACAGAGTACCGAAGTGATGACCTCACAAAAGTTAATTTGTGAAATCACCATTTGGTTGTAATATTCAGAAAAATTAAGATGAAAAATGCTTCCATGTGGGAATTTAACATTTTGCCACCAACCAGCGACGGCATATTGCCACAGTTAAGGTCTGATAAACCCATACAAATCCTTTCTAAATTGGTCCTAATTTCTAACGTTAAGGATCAAGCCATTTTTAAAAGGATTTGTATAGAGTCATTGAGTAACACCTCAATGACAATTTGCACAAACATGCCGATTTCTAGCAAGGAAACATTTCTAATCTTGATCGCATGGATGATCTCAACAAATCCCATAAGATCACAAATAGTTTTTGTGACATCACACTTCGCCCTTCTGCGTTTTGCTCCACTAAGCTTTTACATTACATGATGCATATTACAAAGGCATAGCTGAAAGTTTGAAGTACCTTTGAGATGTCCCTGAGGTTAAACAGATAGTGGATCTTGGTTGGCGTAGGTAACATCTTGCCAATAATATAGGTATAAACATCAATGGTTGCCTGAAAACAAAATAGCGTATAACGTACTTTGTATGATGAAGGAAGCTACTACGAAAAAAAGGTATCTTTCTTAAAATTTCAGAATTTTACATTTTTGTTTCGATTTTTTTAGCATACACAATTACAGTGGTACACTACAAAGAACCAGTTGAATTTTTGTAATGACAAGGAAGCTTAAAAAACCATACGTCTAATTAACAATTAGACCTCAAGGAAGAATGGACTACTAGGGATAGGAGAGAAAACAATTGTTACCAAATAGGTTTGGCAAAGTGTCACTTTACCTCTACAATGTGGGAAGCAAGTATCAATATTCACGACAATACTGAAAATGCTGTTATCCTGCAATCTTACCATATGCAGTACAACCAGCTTTCAGTTGTCTGAACTTTCGAGGCGAGCTTATGGACGAGTTACTTTGGTATAGCACTTGTTCATTCAGACGAGAAATTTCTACAGATTAAATGCTGAAAATCTGCAACAAAGTCATAAAATGCTGTCCTCTACAATATAGTTACTATGTTTCTTTATTCATGTTTATTGTTTTTAAAAATGTTTCATATGGTTGTGAATTGAGTCGCTGCTGTCTTATGTACTGCAAAAATAAATCATTGTTTAGGTACACTGTACTGATATGACTGCATATGTCACTTGCACTAAAATAAACATTACATTACTATAACTACCATTCCAGTTATATCTTAAACAGAGTATCAGCAATGCTTGTGCCTGCAGGAGCGTCCCAAACGAGGAACCAGAATAATGAAGAGTGAGTTACCTGCGTCATCAAATCTCCAAGAGGCTTTACATCTTCTTCAAAGTCGAGAAGTTTCTGATTGATCATAGTACCGAAGATACGCTTGATTTGACTTTCCTGATAAAAAAATGAATAAAAAACAAATTCTAAAGTTCTTCACATTTCCAACATTTTCCCATTGAGTTGCTAACAATTACGTCTTAAGCTTTCTAGGTATCAACAATTCTGATGTATTCGAAATCCATATATATTTTGAGGTGTCAGATGTATCAAGTTTAACACAATTTTCTCGTACAAATTTATACTTCTTTTTGATGTTTTACCAGACTGTTCTTTCAAGCATACTTGGATTTTTTAATTCACTCAATATTTTGATAGTGGTCAATAGAAGTTTTACACTTCTTAATAACCCCTAGGAGCAGTTTTGTTTGGGTTTGTAAACTTTGCAAATGGAATACTGGTTTAACTTCTGCACTTCTACGTGTTCATGGGGAAATAGTATATGTAACTTGCTCACACAAGTACCAAGAAAATGCATTGATAAGCTGTAGCAATTGGCTAATTTCAATAATACTCATTGTTTGTCCGCCAAAATTTTGCATAAGCATTATTTTATTTTCTCTTGGGACTTAGAGTGATCCCAAGATAAACTGGAAACAATGCTTATGCAAACTTCTGGCGGACAAACAAAGAGTATTATGACATTTTTAAAATTGGCTAACAACGTCAAAGTTACAAAGAACTGTAGCAATGAAATTAGAAATTCTCCAGCGAATATTTATCTATTACTCAATCACTGTATGCGTCACTGGTTTGATTAAAAAGCCATAAGAGTAGATGTGTCAAAGGGAACACAAAAAGTACATTAAATACCTGTGGAAAGGTCATGTTGATCTGATTAAACCTGCTTTGAAGTCTCCTTGAGATCACCATTCGGCCGCCACCAGGAGGCCCCATAGCTGACAGCAGTAACATGTCCTGTAGGATTGAATGAAATAAATTCTTAGATATTTCTATCGGCCAAGAGTTGTCTAAAACTTTACTGCACATGACATTCTGCAAAACTGCACCGGACAAGCACCTCGGCAGAAACATCTATTTTTCCCTGTCTTTTTTTGTGGAATTATCTTCCGTCTTCTTATTTCCTTCTAGTTCTAACCTCCATCTATATGTTCAGCGTGTCACCAAATAAGTAATCTAAAAAGCTGATAGTTTGAGCGCTACCTCCTTACAAACTTGGTGTTATTATACACGAAAACCTTTCTTGGAAACCCCATATTACCGCCATCTGTGCAAAGTTTCTAAAATCACAGGTATTATCTGTAAATCTAAACAATATTTAACTTCTAATACTTTAAAAACACTTTATAACTCTCTGTTTCTGCCTTATATTAACTACTGCAATATTATCTGGGCATCTACTTTCACTTCCCACTAAGAACCTCTTTACCTAATACAAATTAAAATTGTTCGTATTATCTCTTTATCTTCTCCTCGAACCCATACTAAACCCCTTTTCCTCAAACTCAATTTTTTGCCTGTTCATACCATCTTTAACTTCCAAATCTCCTGTTTTGTTTTTTCTCATATTAACAACCTATTACCTACACCTCTTTCT
>JAPEIX020094232.1:0-17187 GCA_026122405.2 Zoanthus sansibaricus
ACTCGCTTCCAATAATGCTAAAAAGTGCATAGCCATAGAGTCATAAACATGCATCCAATCTTTATTCTGTTTCGCGGATTAAATTTCATAAATTGCAATCTTGTGGTCAAACCACTTAAAAATTTTTCGCTTTTTTAACGTAGATTTTTCATTGTCAGAAGATTATTTAATAAGATGAATTCATTCTAGATTGGGTAAAATGTTCGGCCGATTTACCTGGTTTTATTCCAAATGTCAGCTACTCATTAATCAGAACATCTCCTGTTTCGTTTGAAGTGATGAGCGAATTTGCGCATCTTCGTCTTTAATAGTTCATTATGTTTATGAATTGTTTATCTTCCCACAAAAAGACACAGGAAGAAATTGCTGCACAATTTATTATCATTTCAAACAATACTTTCTTTGTAAAATTATGTTGTATGGCAGTTTGCTTTTGACAAAACAACTAGCGAAATGTTTTGGTTACGGATTAAGAAATCAAATAGTGTACCGGTCCTGTCAGTTTGAAATTTTCATTGGCATTGTTCGATTCAAAGCATATGCCAAATGATATCGCCTTTTTCCATTTTCTAGAAATCTTTCCGACTGTGTCAATCCATTTACAATAATAAACCTATTCCGATTTATATCTGTTATGACCGGATCTCCTTAATTTAATTTCAAATTTTTTGTTACGAAAAGCGTTTGAAAAGACATTCTTAATTTACAGCTAAATCAGGAAGAATAGTTTTTGCGTGCCCTTAAAATTCATTGAAGCAAAGTTTGCTCTTAATTAAAGACTGATATTCTTTTAAAAAATAATGGGGATAGTACGTTCATTTTGGTTGGTCAACAAGTGGTGTGTTCTCATAGCGCTAAAAAACACGAAAATGTCGGAAAATAATAATTTTATAAAAGAAATACATGTTTTCCGTATCTTTATATCCTGGTGAAAACCTCGGCAAAGTTTGTGAGAATTCTCTAGCAGGTGAAAGTCTTGTGTTTTTACTGATCTGCTCTGAAATTCTCCCAAAGGTTTGCCTCGGTTTTCACCAGGGTATGAATTAAGACAAGAAGAATATGTTATGAAAAGCCGTAGAAATTAGTCGCTGGAATGATTATATTGCAGTAAATTTATGTTTTTAAAACTTGGAGTTTAATGAGAGAATCCACTTACTAAACAAATTAAACTCCAATTTATACAATTTTTGTTAAAGCGAATTGAAAGTATTTTCTTATCTAATTAAAGAAAAAAAATAAAATAAAAAGACCACTTTAAGAGTAAATGGCAGTTTGCTTTCACCAAAAGAGCGTCAGTTGTCGACGCAGTTTCCGATTGTATCTCATCAGGCGCATCGCCTATGATAGTTCGACAATTAGGTGCCTTTTGCGATAACCCTTGAAATAATTAATGTGCATAGTTTTGACTTAATTATAATAATAGAGATTACAGAGTAAACCTTTCAAGGTCAATTTTGTTCACTTTAAATCATTTTCTTAATTCTCCATGGAATGCGTCTGTGTTCAGATGTGAAAGTTCAAGTTAAAAAACACCTCCAAACCCTATACTAAAGTTTCAAGTCTTGCTTGGGAACACTAAAAAATTCTGAATAATTGAATAACTAAATCAATGTTATTCCGCTTCGCGGCCTTTTTAGCAGCATTCCACGTTTCATTGCAATAGAGATACTTTCTTACAATCATATATTTCATATAGTTCTTCACTTCTTAAATCGAATGCATATTTTTCCATAGAATAACATATTAGAAGGAGCACCTGCTATTGACTCCAGTACATATCATACAATTATTCACGATTTTCTCTTAAAACTGATATCGAATTAGTATTATTGTCAAATTTCAATATTGGTCATATTTCCTGGATATTTTAAAGTATATTATATACATATACAAATATCATCTCAAACCAAATAAGGCAGGATGTGTTAATTATATATTGTATATGATAATAAATAGAGTTCCAAATATGAAGTAACTTTGTTCTGTTATGTTAGGTTTATTGGCAAACGAGAAGGTTATACCATGTTGAGATATCTTTGGTAGATAGCCAGGTTATCTTTCTTGCCCACAACTGTGACCACTTCAATTTTTTTTATCATTTATTGTGTCAATGTGTTGAGAACAGATGGCGGTATCTTGTCATTTGCTACTGCCATTTAAACACAATTGTTGTTTTCTTGGTTTGTTTGAGTGCATCATGGTATGTCGGAGGTGATTCTGATTTTAAATCGCCCTTAGTATGGCGTAATTTTCCATAGAAGTTCTCAAAAACACCTTGTAACTAATCTAGCATCAATTTTATTTGGAGAAATAAATTTTGAAACTATTAAAATGACGCCAAAAGTTTATACTTTCGCAAAATACTTCTGTTAAATAAGGTTGTCTATTATATTATATTTTTTGATTAACGGTTCTTTACGAAGGATGCAGTCAAATCAATATATCAATCTCTTACAAAAATATATCAGTCGCATAACTGGATATTGTTTTAAAATTATAATGTACTTATGAAACAAAAGAACATTGTCTTAATGACAGGTGTTCTTCTGTCTGTCAAACGATTTTCCGTTTAGATTTCAAGTTCACAACTGTGGTTTACAGTTTTGTTATTTTATAGAAAGAACCGGCCATAGAATGCTAAAATGACTGTTCAAAACAACTTCGCAATTTAAACCAATTACTTTAACACTGACTTTTTCTTTCGTTATTAAAATTTTACTTGGCAGATTTATGAAGTTATGCTTTTAATCCCAATTAGATAATAGATTTTGGGGCCGGCAGTTTTGGCGGATTATTTCCGCTTTTCGTCCCCGCAAACGGCAAAGTTTCAGCGTTTTGTCCCCGCAGTTGCTGTCTGTTTATTGCTTTCTTAGTACAATTATAGACTTGCCAAAACTTGAACTTGAAATAAAAAAGATGTTATCGTTTTTTTCTATTTTTAAGAATGAGCAAATCGGACCTTACACCATCCCGCGAGGTTTGCCTTGTGTTGTCCACGCGCTGATCTTTAGTGAACCCGCTATGAATTATTCTTGCAATATATAAAGTCAAGTTCACTATAATATCATCTGATATTCCTCAGGTGTCAGTTTTTAGGAGCGTAAATGAGTTGAACAGTTGGGAATTTGTCAGGTGTAACTCGGCCTAAAATTTGGTATATCTTTTAAGGGTTTTCCACGTGGGTTAAGATTCCAGGAGTTTTTCCCCAAAAGTCATGTTGTTTTTTTCCTTCACCAAACCTTGCAACAACTAATTGCATTTGAATGTAAAGTTGTAGTTCAAGATCATTCAATGATGTTGGCGGTGCATTGATTGAATGGGGCTGGTAAACCATTTAGTAGAAAATTTACAGGGAGTGGCAAATTTTTAGCCTGCATTTTGCAAGAGAAACCGGCTGTTGCACTTTTCCTTTTTTGCTAAAGAATAAATCTTTCTCAAATGGTACTTTCTAGTTTCCCGATAACTTGTTAACCGAGTCAGGCGCTCTTAGTCCACTTGCATGGCGAAAGCCATGACTGACCCGTGTCGAAAAGGTGGGGCATGGGTTCTAACTGCCTCAACCATCCTAATTCCCAATAACACAAAATTGTTCTTTTGAAATTTTTTTTGATAATCGCTTTTTTTGTTCTATTACTTTTGTTCATTCTTGGTAAGAAAATTTACACAAACGTAAGTTTATCTTATTCAAATTCTCATTTTTTCTTTCTATTATTTTTTATTATACAGCTCCAACTGTCACTATCACACCAAAGTCCCCCGCAGGAGTGGAGAGAGGCAAAGTAGCAATCTTTTGTAAGGTCTGGGGAAATCCTCCCTCAAAAGTAACGTGGTACCAAAATGGCAGTGCGATTACTGATTCAAGAACTCGTCAGTATGCACTGCCGGATGGAAGCATGATTAGAATAATATTTCTTAAGAAGGTCAGACACCAAGCAACGTACAAATGCGAAGCCAACAACGGAGTTGACCCCCCTGTTTCGTCCACCGCTCGTCTTACAGTCTACAAAGGTATCGATTTCTATAACTATTCCTATTATTGCTAAAGGCTTTAATTAATTGATGTCATTCTTTAGTATTTAGGAAAGCCTGTGTCTATCTTTGTTGAGAGCTATTTTCAGAGCATTCACTTCGTATTTTTACTTAACATTTTAAGATCAACATAGGGCGTGGCTTATCATTTCCTCAAGACATTTTGGTGAAAAATTTTGTTCAATCTCAATGTTTTTATAAATATTTTTCAGAAATATTGAGGCTTAAAATGTTCTTATTTTGTTCTAAACTGTTATATATTTTTAAAAAATGAAAGTAAATTATAGCCCTCTTAGGCGCTCTTCTACCTTCTGTTATTCTTGTGACTTGAGGCAGATAATATTTTCAAAATTTTTTTAGTGTTATTTATATACTATACTGCACTCGTATACTTTACTTATTTTTTGTGGGAAGATAGAGCCAGTCGTGTATGACGTTATTTCAATGGTATGTGTGGCTCCGGTATTATTACAAACAAAACCAAAGGTCAAAAGTGTTTTTATTGTTTTTTTTTTCCAAAAATTTTTTTTTACTTCATCCTGAAAGTGCTCTTAATTTTTTTTATTTTTCAGGCGAATTTAGCCTCACTGTTTTACTAACCTTGTTCTCAATGAAAAAGTGTTTTTTATCAAATGTTTGCAAATTATATGAAGGTCTTCCAAAATACTGAAACACGATGAAGCTAAAATTTATTCCATCTATTTAAAATGCAATTCAGTTTAATATGTTTAAAACACTTTGTAAAGAAAAATTTTGCTTCTGATGATAAAAAGCAAGAGCTTGATTTATTTTTTTGTAATTTTTTGTTGATCATCAAATGTGTTTGTTCTCCATGTTCCACTCAATGATCGAATTTAAAGTCATGACTTTCTTTTTAGAACCTATCACTTGCATTGGATTGCTGGAATGATAAGTGCTCAGCTGTTAAATGTTCGAATTGTTTCCATTTTAAGAAAAAAAGTTTGTAAATAATTGAAACCTTGGGATAAATCTTTATCAACAGTTTTTTCAAAATAAATTTAGCTCAAGGTCAAACACAAGCAATTGTTTCCGAAGCATAATACTTGAAATTGAATAAACAATGCCAACTCGAATCACTTGAAGAAACGCACAAGAGTTCTATTTTTATTTACCCTCTCTCCCCGAAGTTTATTTCTAGAAAAAAACTAGAAATAACTGTTATTTCTGCGACTGCGAGATTGGCTTTTTCCTTCAGTCGGTCGAAGCTTCTTTTCCAATGTTAAAAACTTAATATATTTGTTGCATGTTGTTGATTATATAGTCACGCGAATTCGGCTCTTTACTTCTTGAGTTTGTTTGCCAGCTCATTTCCTGCTTGCGGATATTGTCCTTAACATTTTGTGGTTACCAACTCGATGCTTAAATGTGCGAGAAACTTGTAAAATTTCTATGATTTTCTGGTCCTACGGCTAAGTAACTAAACTCGTTGAAATTAAACATGTGGCTGCTAATTACCCATAATCCGTATTGCTAACTGTGGTTGAAAATAGGAAAGAGCTCCTTTTAAAAGGTTTTGTTGAAAAATGTTTTAGATTCCACATAGAATTTAATTTTAGTAACTACAAGTGATTTTGAATCTGCAACTTTCTGGTTAGTTTAAATCAAGAAATGCAATCAATATAAATCGGGAAAGAAAATTGCATGGCGACTTAAAATGTAGTTTAAGAAGCAACATTATTATTCTTTTCAGTATTTTAAAAAGCTCTCTTTTTGTGAACCATTAATCCAAAAAGGATTTGGTTTTGGTGCGCTGGTTTCGAATATCAGATCGAATCAAAAGTATTTTAAAAGAACTTTCAAAAACTCGTTCTGCAAATCAGGATACATCTACAGTTTATTAGCCTTGATTTTCCCTATCTTTTCGACGGTTACTTTGTCGATATTTTTTGTTTTTACGCTTATTTTCCATAAAGCTATATTAAGCCAAAATATTAAGTACTATTTTTGCATTTCCGGCCCGTATTGGCACATTGCAATAATATTTGTGTAAAGTGATTGTTATCAATTCTTATTATTTACAAAAACTATATGTTGTTTTAAAAACACGGCACATATGCTAAGAAAACTCTTGACCAAAAGAATGATCTGATCCGAGTTCAAGTTTTCAATTTATAATAGTTTTGACAATTCAGGCACTTTAAAAAAATAACTTTCTTTTTGAAATCTCATTATTGCGGTTTTCCGTAATCTGGTTGCTTCGCATTTCGATAGAAACGAAATCATAATTAGTAAAGTGTCGCCCCAAACTGTTACCTTTTACTTTTGGGTGTACTGTTAATTGCCTTCGGGTAAGACAGACAAATGCTGTTACAATAATTTTGTGTGTGATAAAATTGGATGACTCGTTGAATTTTTATGAAAAAGCAAAGAACAGAAGTTTCGAGTAGCTGTTCTTGGTATCAGAAGCACAAAAACTTCTCAAAACTTCCAAGATTATCCCTTTTTATAGAAACAGATTAGTTTGGTAAGCCGTAAGAAGGTGTCGCCAATCACCCTAAACCGATTATATAACCTTTGTTAGAGATTTTTGCTATTTTTTAAATTATTTCAGTACAGCCTCTCAAGAGTAGAAGGTGTTATTGTAGATAAGAATGTGTGCTAATGCAAGTTATTATTTCATGTAAGTTTGATGACTCGAGTTAAAGTAAAGATGATAAGCTAAACGTCATCTTTTCACAGTACCTAGCTATTAGGGCGATGGTAATTAAATTGGAATCTTTAGTTGTCAAACTGAGTTATTTTTTTAAATTTCTGGGCTGACAGAGACTTCATTTTAAACTGAGATCTGGATAAATTAGATGCTTTAATTTACGAATACAAGGGAAAAGATTTTCTTTTCTTTCACTGAGAAATGTTTTTGTTTTAAAACTTTATTTCAACTTTGATAGATGCATGGAAAGGGTTTTTTTCCCTTTTTTTAAAAAGAGATTTTTTAATTCTATTCAATTATCAAACTGACTGTGCACTTTTGAGAGTGTGCTGGAAAACTATCTAAGAGTGTCGCAAACTAGCATTAAAAATGTTTAAAATTCATACGTGCTTGCATGAAAATTAATATTTCAATTATAATTAACTTTTCTATTTATATCGTTATCCCTGCAACGTTATCAGATTGCTTTTCTGAAGTAAAACAAAATGAGAATTTTGTATTGATATGGTTTCAATGAAATTTATTCAAGCGGTTCATTATTTACTTCGGTAAGGAGACGCAAGAAGGCTTCCTACAAAGCTTTTGTTTGTCACAGCCTAATACTCAGCAGGGATTTATCCGCTTTATTGTCCAAAATACAAACCAAAAGTATATTCAAATAGTTAATCGTAGTGTTTTGAGTATGTTTTCAGAAGCAGCTGTTGTTTTTTAGTTGCGATCTCTCTACCGTTAAATTGTTTTCAGAGCCGATGTTACTATCGTATGATCTTTAGACTAGTTAAATTGGAAATTTCCCTTCCATTAGAAAAATGTTTACCATAACGTTTAAGCTTGTAATAAAAGTTTAAAGTATTTCAGTTAAGAATCAGTGATTGTTCGAGGTTGAGGACATTGTTTTTCTATCTTATTCTAAATTTTCCTTGTTTCAAAGCCACTTTAATTTCACGGACGGTATAAAACAATGAAAAACAAAAAAATTAGACAACTTTATTGAGGTTATTAGTTCATAGATAAATTTCCGAAATGGATAAGTTATTGAATTCATGTAGTGGCAGGTTAAATTCTAATAAAGAATCATTTTTTTTAAAAGAAATCTGTGAGAATAAACAAACTTTAGCAGACAGACAGCAGGCGCCCTGGCTTGGCGTTTTGCGAGGAAGTTAAACGACAAAAGTTTGCAAATCAGAACTTTACACTGAGTTCGCAGAATCTAATGAATTTTTCTTATTCTTTTGTGCTAAAACACAAAACAGCGGTATATATAAAACTTTAAATAATTTGCTTGATGAAAACTTGTATCACTGGGACGGTATGATTAATTCTAATTAACTTGATTCCTCTGAAAAAAATTATTTCTCAGACGTTTTTGTGGTCAAAATAACGTGTTGGTATTTGTAATTCTCTACTGCGGAAATTCAAATCACTCATCTGGAGACTTTGGCAAATCAAAATTCGGTAACCTTTGTTTTAGTTGACAATTTTGTGGGCTTTTCTAACACTACAGGCATAGCTGTTCGCCTGACCTATTGTTAGCTGTGTCGTGCGTGTGCATAGCAAGTTCGCATTGTTTTCATTAAATGAAACACAAAACAGGCTTTTTGATTGTTTAAAAGGTAGTTTATTTCCGAATTGGGGCTCGAGCAAAAAAACATGCGAAAGAATCTAAGAAAGTGCTTTTTAAAAATATAATCGGTCAGATGAAAAAACACCGAATATAGTTTGATTCGAAACAGCAATCCTTTTCTCCCTAAAATTATGTTTCTTGTTTCTATACAAATATTTGCTTTTGCCACAGGAACCTTGATTTTTCAATGGATATTTTATTTTTCTTCATTCTAGCTTTACCCCAAACATTACTATGTCATGAAATAAAACTTTCTCTATTGTTTCAAAGACCCCCAGGTTGGTTACGGTGTCCGTTGTAGGATTTGATTTGTTTGAAAAACGATTACATGAAGTAAACAAAGATAAACTGCTTTATAGGTTGATAACTAATTGAAATTAAATCCGCTTGTCCAAGAGATAGTATTAAATTCTGGGTACTTATGCAGTAGCAATTGTTTTAGGTTTTATGAGATGGTTAAAAGCAGTGTCGCGGTGTTTCTAGTAAAATAGTGAAAGATCATTTTTTTTTAGGTTTTTCATACATTGTAGAGAGAAATAAGTCAGTAGTGAAATTTTTGACTTTGGTCCTTCGCCGTCCGGAGTGAAGAAGAAAAGTTTTAGTACTTTTCATAGATTTTGTAGCAAATTTTGCCTTACTAAGGAGATTAATTTTACTTTGGTACTTTATAGCGGATATAAAATTTTATATTTAATTTATTTAAATTAATTCGTCTGTGTGTTTATAATATCTTTGACGTCATTATATAAAAAATAAAGATGTTGGTGCATTGCACCCCCCCCCCCCCCCAATTTACTCATTTGATCATTTTACTCATTTTCTCACTCACATAGTCGTTCAGTCTCTCAATCACCATTCGTTCAGTCATCTCCTAATTCTCTTTTAGTCACCCATTGTCCATTTATCATTCATTCACTTCTCGTTCATTCTTCACGCCGATGAAGAACTATAAACATCCTAAAAGTTATCTTGTTTAAAATAATATGTTCTACAACTCATTCTTCTTCACACTCATTCATTCATTCAATCATTCTAACATTCACTTTCTCTTCCATTGACCTACTCATTCATTTATGCATCTACTCATTTATTTGAACACTTTAACAGCCACCCCACGTCTCCTTGCTAAGTATTCATTTACTTCACATGCTTATTTTATTTAATTACCTAAAACTATTAGCTACAATAACTTACACTGCTTTTTTTTTACTGGAATCGCTAGTAAGTAACACGCCTCCTGGTTTTCCTCGCATCACAAAAAGTCCAAGATATGAAGTCGGCACAGTTGGAAATCCTTTAACATTGAAATGTACAGCAACTGGATCTCCCGAGCCCGCAATTTCATGGACTAAGAATGATTTACCACTCAACGCAACAGGATCGAGATATACGACCTTAGCAAATGGACTGAAAATTAACCAGCTTAGCACAAGCGATGCTGGAAAGTACGAGTGTGTTGCTACCAACGACAAAGGGACAGTTTTCTCCCGTAATTTTAGGGTTTTTTCTCGAGGTTAGTATATCTTTATCTTGTGTTAAGTTGGTGTTATGACAAAACTACTTTACAAACACAGTCAAATCAATAACGATAAAATGAAAACACTAAAGAAATGAATAAAAAGATCAAGCAGCCAAATGACTGCGCAAGCAAGCAAAAGAATGAGTGAGCAAATGAAAGAATGAATGAAAGAATTAGCAAAAAATTGAGTTTGTTGCCTGTTGGTTAACTGATGACGTTTTTTTCCAGAGCAAAAACTTCCACCAAAGTTCTTAGTTAAACCAATGAACAAAACTGTTGACCCGGAAACAGATGTTCTCTTGAAATGCTCGGCCAGCGGCTCTCCCAAACCCACCTTACTGTGGAGACGAGGAAGCGAGAGGATTCTGGGAAATCCTGACCTCAGTTTGTCTATAAACAATATCAAGTCGTCAGCCTGGTACAGTTGTACAGCGTTCAACTCACATGGGACAGTGCAGGCAGCAGCATACATCAGTGTTCGAGGTGAGACAACTCAAAAATGTAATCTAATTTTAGATTACAGAGGCGTATGGAATAGTGCACAAAGTTATTCAAAGAACTTTAACCAACACAGTGTTCACCTAACCACCATCTAAGCATGTTTCTTGTTACCATATCAGGTTGTAACGTTTTTTCGATGCCTCAAAATTTGCAAAACTATTACACTTTTTTAGTCCCTAAAGTAAAAACTGTTCTTTCATACGTTAACGTTTATTTTGATATTACTTATGCTTCGGTAAAGGAACGTTGGTGTAGCTGGTAAAATTTCTCCTCTGCCAAGATTTGAGAATTGTGTGTCCTCCTTTTCCGCCAAAGCTTAAAGCTTACTCAGCCTTCCATTCTTCCGAGGTCGTTAAATGCTTACCAGCTTCTGCTGGAATCTAACCTGTAATGGAAAAGTAGTCCATGCGAGTCAAAGAGTCTAATCCGCTTAACATTGGCTCCAATGAGCCACTTGATTCAGAAAAAGATTCACCTTAAACCGGCAATGGATTAGTGTCCCGTTCAGGGGGAGTCGAAGACTCTCATCCCTCTTTACACTACAGAAACTGGAGATAAGCGCCGGCTCCATGGGCTACTAGGCTCGTAAAGGATTTAGCTTAAACCGGTACTTGATGTTACTAAGTTGTGGAGTTACTAAGTTGCTACTTGGTATTACTAAGTTGTTACTTGGTGTTACTAAGTTGGTAGCTGGTGTTAATAAGTTGGTACCTGGTGTTGCTAAGTTGGTACTTGGTGTTACTAAGTTGTGGAGTTACTAAGTTGGTACTTGGTGTTACTAAGTTGGTACTTGGTGTTACTAATTTGGTACCTGGTGTTACTAAGTACCAACTTAGTAACACTGGGTACCAAACTAGTAACATCAAGTACCAACTTAGTAACACCAGGTACCAAATTAGTAACACCAAGTACCAACTTAGTAAAACCAAGTTTGTACTTCATGTTACCGCCACCAGGTTAGCCTAGTTAATAAGGTGCCAATCTACGTTATGTGAGGCTCGACTTCGATTCCCAACTATACCAGCACTAATAGTCTTGAAATGATTGAGGAGAAATAGCTGCCGTTGATTGCCGATTCCCCGCTATAGGGAGAATTAAAAGTACCCTGATAATTATTGTTTGGTATTACAAAATAATGTACTACTGTCATCTGACTTCAGTACTTTTTTTGCAGCCATTCCATTTTCCCCAACAAAACCTCTGGCCACCAAAATCCTGCCGCACTCTATCACAGTGGAATGGCAGCGAAGTGGAGGCCCCTCTGTGATTTCGTACAAGTTGGACTACAGGAAGAAAGGGCACGCAGTTTGGTTTGAGATCAATATCCGTGGCCGTATGTCCTATACAGTGGATAAGTTACAGCCTTATGAGACTTACCAATTTAGAGTGTTTGCTTTGAACGACTTGGGATCCAGCAAAGCAAGTCCTGTAGCCCATTACACCACATCAGAGAAAGGTAGGATATTTGCATCTATTTACTAGCAATTCTTTTCCAGCCCAGTTGACAGTGTGGTGTAACCGATCTAAAGTGTTAGAGATTTTGACCAATTTTAAAATTTATGAAAACATTTCTATAAATTCCGTGCTAAGGAATTTTTTGGAATTTCTAAAAATAATAACAATAGTCAGAATTTTCCTAATACATGTTAGATAAGCTATACAGTTAAAAAAATACTGTCTATGATGTTTATATTTTGAGTTTTGAAGTCATATTTAAAGCAATAACTGTTAACATTTATAGTTTTTTAGAATCTCTTGTCAAATAGCATCAAGTCGGCTATCGCTACTGATTGCTTGAACCGGAAAACATCATTTTTCAAACTATTGCTGAAGCAACCATTTAAACAGTTGGCAGTCATGAACGTCAATATTCCTGTACGTGACTGCAAATTAAAAAAATCTCTAGCTTTTTGACGAATTTAAAAGATTCATCTTTAGTGGTTCAGCGGAAACTTTTTAACAAGTATCACCGTTGTATGTTTTGTAGCTCCAGAATCTGCTCCATACAACATAATCGCAAGGGGAGCTTCAGATACATCCTTCCGTGCAAAGTGGGCGCCACCAACCAAAGCCAATGGAAATATTCAAGGCTATCGGCTTTACTACACTACGAACATGAAAGATGATCCTGCGAGATGGCGATTTTCCTTTTCCGCCGAGAACAAGACCGTTGTCCGACGTCTTAAAAGCAAAACCACATATTATATTAAGATACTTGCATATAACAAGGCTGGAAATGGTCCCACGTCCGACTGGGTTGCTGTGAAGACGCAGAAGGGAGGTAAAGCAAAGCACATTGTTTTTTGCTTGTTTTGTTTTTATTTTTAGGCTTATTTCTAATCTCGGAAGCAAATCAATATGCGGTGACATATAGCAAACTTGTGTCAATCCAGTCAGTATCAGGTATCCGTACATTAAATTCAAAACAATAGCAGCTTTGTTCTAATTAAAAGAGCTTCAATGCGGCTGGAAGATATACTATAAAGAGTGTCTCCTCTTATGATGAGAGCGAGGTCATAATTGGTTAGATTTTGAAAACAAAACACAGCAAAAAGCAAATAGGATTTTTTATAACAAAGTTGCGTTTATAAAGTGTTTCGGGAATTAGCTTTAGCTACTTGATGATCTGGAAAGCTGTTGAGTGTGAAAGACAATAAATAATTTGAAGTTTAGCTCGTAAAATTGGGTAATTGGAAAATGCAAATCAAGATTGGTTTGGCTTATATTTGTCTGTTGTTTGTTTTAGTGCCAAGTCAGCCAAGAAACGTTCAAGTTCAAGTAACGTCATCGACGGCAATTCGTGTTACATGGCTGCAACCGTTGCACAAAGGGAGTGGTATATTTGGTTATGAAATATATTACAACAAGACGTCTAAAGACATGGATACTAATGTTGCTGCTATTGATACATTGGACAAAAGTATCATGGGGCTTAGGCCCTTCACCTTCTACAAAATAGGCGTGGCTGCAAAGTCAGATAAAGGAGTTGGTCCAGTTTCCTTCTCGGTCATCGCACAAACTCAAGAAGATGGTATTGTGAAACATTTCAATCAAATATTTTTGCTGGTCTTTCCAATTTTTATTTACATTTCCGTTTTATGTATCTTTTTAGTATTATTAGTAAACTAAATTTTGCTTTTTTTTTTTTTTGCCAGAGGGTTTGTTGCTTAAAATGATATCTTCTATAGTTGTCAAGGAAAAGTTTGTAAATCTTCAACGTTTTGGATGACTCAGCTCTAAACAGTTTCTAAACAATATATCTAGAATTGGCACTTCTACAATGTTTTGCTTTTCATAGCCTTGAGAACAATAATAGACTTTGTATTAAAATTCCTACCTTTCATTCAAGTTGTTCAGGGAACCTACACTGGCGTTGAAAGGAATATAGTAGCAATTTTGATTGAAATTATGTTCTTTTTTCTCCACATGGGAGGACCCAGCTAAAATTCTGACTGTAGCTGCCCTTTTGCCCAACCAAAACCTAGGGTGGTCCGAGGGTATTGCTCAGATAGGGTATTTATCAGATAGCTCTTCCTCTGGCATTTATCTATCTGAGGCATCTATCTATGCAATCTTTTGCGATATCTCTCATCAGCACTGCATGTTCCCCAGGAACATCTCAAAATCCTACTTTTACAGAGGAGGAAAACAAAACACTTCCTCGTTGGCAACTTTGTTTGCAGTTGTTTGTGGGACAATTTGACGGCTGTGATTAATTCATAATTGGAAGGCATCTGGTTGGCGGAGTGAAACAATGTGATCGAGAAACTAAAACCATAAATTCATCTAATATCCTGAAAAAAGGTTAATTCAGAATCTCCAAAGTAAGAAAAATCTGATCATAGTTTGAGCCGAGTCCACGGTCTGGATGTACCCCTGCTTCATTTTAAATGTTTGATTCATTAAAAAAGAAAAAAATGTTTTTCATTGACTGTGCTCACTTAGTGGGTGGCTCCACTTAAATTACTTTAATTGATACAGTATCTAATGGGGCCGAAACCGATTGTAGAATTGTATTCAATTCAGTTAGGCATCCTGCTGATGAACAGTATAACTGTTTTGCTATTTTTATCAGCAGCATTCTAGTTATGTCTGTTCGGATATCAATTTCACTGTGGCTCTATAATGTCTTTAAAGGATAAATCTTTTATCTTTTCTATTATAGCTCCAAGCGATTCTCCAACGAATGTACGTGGGGAAAGCAAAGACTCTACTAGTTTGGAAATATCTTGGGATCCCCCTCCACTGGAGCACCGTAATGGCATCATAACTGATTACATTATCAAGTACAAGGCCAAAGGTGGACAGAATCAGTTTGTGAATGTAGATGGAGCTAAGACGAGTTTCGTGATTCACAGCCTAAAGAAATTTACCAAGTACTTTGTGTGGATTCGAGCAAACACCAAAATTGGAAGAGGACCTTTCACGGACAAAAAAACCTTTTCAACTGCTGAGGATGGTAAGAAAAGCTTTATGTTCTGTTCATTATCCAAGTTACGAAACAGAGAAAAACTAACATTTTGAATTTGTTGAGAAAATGCCATCCAAGGGGAGTACCCGCATATTCAAAACGTGGGGATAATTGTTGAAAATTTTTACCTAACTCAAGAAGAATCGTGGGGATAAAGTCAAATTAACCCGCGTTGTTGGGCTTTAAATTTTTGCATTTTGACCGATTACCAAAAAACGTTGCTACAACTGTACTGCATTAACACATCTACAGACACTAATTAAGTGACGTCACGACTGATGACATCATTACTATTAGTATCAAAATTTGCGTACCTACTTTGAAATTTTACTTTTCACTTGAGAGTGACTAAATGCTGATAAATCTAAGACGGATTGTAACTAGTTTTCAATCACTAAATGCTGTTTTCCCATCATTTTCATTTTTATAAATCAAACTTGAATAAAATCTGAAAAACGTAAGAATCGGAAATCGCAGCCAAGACGACCATTTTGGAATTTCCCTTATTTGGTGCCTTAGCAACTCAATGTGGTAAATTGACATGTCAGTTACTTCATCGGCCAATGTTAGACCAATATACTGATCAGATATTGTTTAAATGAAATTGATTATTTTGAGATAGAGTTAGCTGTCCACATGAATCTTTCTTTTCAAGAAGTAATTCTAGTTGACAAGTGCAGGCTTTACAAACAGACGCTTTCATTCAAAAGGTATAGCATTCGCGAAGCAAAAATAGTATTCCTTTCTAATAGGTAGCATTCCTTTGTAGAAAGTCACTTTTCTTGAACCTATCGCTCTTCATTTCGATCAGGTAGTGTTTTTCCCAATCTGTAAATATGCATTGCTTAGTTTGAAACATGAGCACAGACCCATTTCAGAACGTACTTGGTACAATACTTCTGGAAGGAAGAACCGTGTTGCACAAAAAGTCCCTGCAACAGGCATCTTTCAATCAAATGCAGTATCTCTTCAAACAAAAAAACTATCTTCAAAAATGTAGCCATTACTTTGAAGAACATGCATGTTTTTCTTCAAGCAACACTATATCTATTGGGAAATTAGATGGTTTTTTGAAGAACATGCTGCAAATGTGGCACAAATACTGCTATATTGTGCTTTCTAGAGTCAGTATGCAATCATTTTTTGATAGTAATAGTGCATGCTTGGAATATAAAACTGTGAGCCGTCTTTTTGTTTAAACTTTTTGTTTAAACTTGTTGTTTAAACTTTTTGTTTAAACTGTTTGTTAAAACAAAAAGCCTCACAAATGCTATCTCTGTGAAATTAACATTACCCCTTCTGAAGAAAAGTGACTTAGTCTATGCAGTATATTCCTTGATAACAGTATATAATATATTTGGAAAAGAGTTGTAGTGTAGCATTACTTTTTTGCAATGGTCCATTGTAAAGAGAGAATCATTACTTAAACATGGTGGAGCATTCCTTCAAGAAAATGCAACATTGTTTTTGCATAGAACGCCTCAATAGATGCAGCAGTGTTTAAAGTGGATGCAGTACTCTGTAGTCTGAAAGAAGTGTAGAAGTGTAGCATCACTTTTTGCAAAAGTTCATTGAGTAGAGTAACACATTTCTGGAAGATAGAGGGTGTAGTATTCCTTGAGAAAGGAATCCTTTGAGTACTCATTTTAGACAATGATTATGGTATTCCGTAAAAAATGTTGGTGCAAGTATGTGAAAAGCCTCCCCCTCACAAGGGAGCGAACCATTTGATTGAAATTCATGCAGTAATACGAAGAAAAGCATTACTATGAAGTAGAACCCTTGGGTGTATGTAGTATTTTTGAAAGAAACAGGTCATGGTTGTATGTGTGCAATATACCCTTCCATATGAATGAAACATCTGAACAAAACAGGCAACATTACAGTAAAATGAAGACGTGAAGTCGTTCCTTAACAACACATGTCATGCAGAAAAATGAGAGGGAGGCCGGGAGGCTGACCTGCATTAAAGGAGGTATTGCATCTTTCCACATATTGTTTTTTTGCAAAAATACTGCTTCTTACACCATGCTCGCTCCCACCAAGGCAGGCACACTGCAGCAATAAATTGTGCTGCTTCTTGAGGAGCTTGCAAGTAACGGCGATTGTTGGTTCTTGTTGAATACAACCGCAAGTTTTCAGTCAGCACTGCCTCGCGGTTTGATGCAGTTTGAGGGTCCGAAAGGTCTTAAAGTTGTACCCAAGAAACCCAAGCACGACTTTCCGGACCCTGCGTTGAAGTCACCTAAACTATCGGTTTCTGTACCTTTTGAGGAAACCCCCCTTCCAAGCGAGGTTGCCTTGACCACCAAGCTGCAAGAAAAACCCACTTTATAGGTCCAACAGTCCTGATCACCTTCATCGTCTGCATC
>JAPEIX020094233.1:0-10391 GCA_026122405.2 Zoanthus sansibaricus
CGTCACCGAAAAGTCTTCTTTTGAGACCGCTAGTTTGTATTTTCTTAAGTCATTGTCGATTAAAATTTTTCAAAAAATCAAGAACTACTTTCCTATCATAAATCCTCATCAGTTCTGTGAAAAATGTCAGTTTGCACACGGCACGGCTGTGACCTTAGCCCCGGTTCAAAGCATCTTGAAGTTGACAGCTGGTTTTTAGTAACTGAATATATTTGCATAATGAAACTTTACAAATTCCTATTTTTTTTGTTTTGTTCTTTCTACAATGGAACTTTTGCTTTATGTAGGAATAAAACTATAGAAATTGTTTGGCGTGTGCATTAATTTGTGTGTATTTTGTTTTTTTGAGCATCTGAGCAAGAAGTTCATTGGACGACATCTTTCAGAAAACTTGAAACTCTTCTCGGTGTGTACAAAGCTTCGTTCGAAAACCTTGTCAGTTGTGCGTAGGCTTAGTATCAAAGCTATACGCAAGGACTTCTGGGTAATTTCCCAAACGCGACGTGACAGACAGATAGAAAGAAAGATAGATTGACGAAAAGGTAAACCTAGACTCGGGCTACCACAGGTAGCCCGAGTAATAATTACAAAAACAAGTAGCCGAAAGAAAGTGGCGGACAAGTTTGAGATGAGTCTGGATGAAGCTGAAAAAAAGTTTAAAAATATCTGCACTGCTTTTGGTCGGTATTTTAAGAAAGTGAAGTCGATATCATCGGGCTCTGGTAGAGATCCTGTGCCTGTCCCAAGACTAAGAGAATTTGAAAACCTCAAATGGCTGGCAGGTTTTTTCGACATATTTTTTGTTCTCAGTGATTGCAACGATAATACGGAAACCACTTGATCGTTGCGATCGCTGGGATCGCTCACCAATTTTTCAGCAACCCTGACGATCCCAGCAATTATATGGAAACCGGCCTTAACTTTCTTTAACGGCGGTTAAAAACAACAGGGATTTTTAAAAAAAAGATGTAATATGTACCAGAATTGCCGGAAATTGGAATAATGCTAACTATGCTACCTGTAGCGGCTTGGGATTTTCCGGTATAATTCAATTTTAGCTTATCCTGCCCGTTAGCTTTGAGACTACTGACAACAAAACAGAATAACGCATGTATTTCATTATTTGTCTTTTCTCTTGAATCACAGGCAACTGGCGCTCAAGGCCGTGCGCTGCTTGTAAAGGTAAGCGCCGTTGTTATTTGACAATTTCAAGTAACTCGTAATACACTAATCTTAAATAGAACAAGTGAACTTCAGTTTCAAATCTGAACTAAATATGTTTTGCCTTCCTTTGTTTACAGTTTTACGCGTATAATTTTCAAAGAAAGTTGTTAGAGAACTGAACAGTTTCAGTTTAAAATTTAAAAAAATCACAAAGTTGGACGTGATTCGCACTGGTACTTTCGCTAAAAGGTCGAAACAAAATGGAAATTATCGATCTCAAAGAAACATCGAGCTAAGTCAATTATAGCAGTTAGAAAGGCATTTTGGCTAGCCGTTTTTTAATGTTTCTATATACCGAGGTTCAGTATGGTGTATATTGCGCCAATGTAATCAAGAAAACTTCAAACAAGGCCCGCAAAAAGAAAATTTCCAACCAAAGATTATTTCTTACCTTGCTGCATAGTTTTCAGCAAATTTTAATTTTATTTTGATTTCTATTAAGCTCGACTAACGATGTTCTGTTTGCGGTTTTCGTGTCTGAAATCCTCAAACGTGATTGGTTAGAAGACAATACACATTCCTGACATATTTTAGCTGTTCATGGTTTTCCCGGTCACGCTGTAATATTAAATTATTTTCAAACATGAAGACAAAACCCAATTACCTGCATGAAGAAAATTCTTACCCAGCTTCATTACTTTCATACCTACTGCTTAATTGAAAATCAAAAAAACTCGAAATGAGGCAGGTACATAAATCTATTTATTGCTCTACATGAATACACGCATTTTTATACACAATCCTTCACACACGTATGAAGTATTTAAAATGCAGATTAATAACAAATAATATGGGAAAACATAGTTTATTATACACCAACAGGAAATTTTAACATGCAGTATTGTATATGAAGTCACTACAATTTCTTCCAGTAAAAACAATCAAAACAGAACTCAAATCCATAAAATATACTACATTACTAAATACCACAAGTAAAGTTGCCGATTAATTTTTATGGTCCGAGAAATTTTATCGCCAACCTTTTACTTGTTTAAAAGTTCGCAAAACTTGCGCGCTTTACAACGCAAATTTAACTCAAGTTTGACATCGTTTTTATAGGTTGTTTCTGCTTCATTTGTTTGTTTAGAACTCCAACCAATACTGTGTTCCAGGCAATATAACTCAATATAGACCATTGTACCGGGCAGTATATAAATATAGGAAGCTGCATGTATCTTGTTCTGTAAGGTAACTATATACACTGACGGAGCTTTGAAGAAATCTGGGGCAGCCAAAATTCTGTTTTTGGTTCTAAACAAAAAGTTTAACCACTGCACACGATTCGTTTTCTTACTGGATGCTAAAAGTACCCGTTTCCTCCACGGCAAAGGTGAGTTTTTCCAGAAGCTCCTCATATGATCGATAAATCGGTAGATCTAATCGGTTAAAACATGTGTGTGCCCTGAAACAAA
This sequence comes from Zoanthus sansibaricus, assembly GCA_026122405.2. NCBI lineage: Eukaryota > Metazoa > Cnidaria > Anthozoa > Zoantharia > Zoanthidae > Zoanthus > Zoanthus sansibaricus. The sequence goes on from JAPEIX020094233.1 coordinate 2,637, forward strand.
AAAAGAATGCAATTAGTTCGCCCAACGAATTAATTTCTACTATGCTAAACCATACCTGTAACATTAACGCTAATTGTCCCTTAAAATTTTAACGAGTCACAACCTTGACCTCAACGACCACACTGACCAAGATATCAAATAATTATTACCGTGACCACGAATGGCAGTGAGTGTGAGCTTAATATGAATATCCATGACCATGATCATAACCATGAAAGTAAATGTGAGCTTAATATTACCATGACAATGGCCATGAAATTAACTATATCCTTGACCATGATCACGAACTGGACAGTGCGTGTGATCATACCAAAACCACGATCACGTCCCAGAGCATGACCATTACAATGATTGCCAAAACTGCTGTCACTCAAATCATATTTCTCTTACCGTGGTAATTTGGAGAAGTCACCCCAACGCTCGATACAAAACTTGCGAGGTCCAGTACTTCCTCTGAGAGCAGCAAATCCTTCATACGGAATGCTTGATGTACCAGTTACAAACTGATTGAGTAGCAACAACAAATATTTATTAGACATAATGTTGCGAGTCAGAATGCAAAGGAATAGGGAGGATGAAATTCGGATTGAAACGAAAGCAACTGCACAGATTATCTTTCGCAAACATTTTGTCAATATATTCAATTAAACGTACATTATGTACTTACTTAATAGCATATTAAATACAATTTAAAACATTTTTATAACCTTGCCATACAAAATAACTTAAGTATGTCCTCTTTCTGTCAGCCTCCAAACAAAGCCCTCTTATCATTCCAATACTTTTACGGTAAAATGGATGTAACAATTATCATAGTAATACTATTATAGTAAAATGATTGTAATAATTCAGCACTGGATTATGTTCAATTTGCGTTAATTAGCTGACCTGCAATAATCTTAGTCTCTGTTCGTTGTTGAATGACGCCACTGTTCTCCAAAACCATTTTATAACCTTGTGGTTGTCATGGTAACCTACAAACATCAAATTATAGAATTAAAATGCGTTTTCAAATGCCGAGAGACTCCAAATATAACTTAGATTGGAATAGACTGATAACAAAATTCTAGCGCCATTCTCAATTGTACCTCATTACTTTTCATCACTTAATCATCAATATTCTCAAACTCTCAACAGCTTCAAATACTATTGGCAAGCACTTGCGTCGACGAGTACCTAAAATATGTCTGACTATTACTTTTTTTCTCAGGAGAACTCAATTACTTCTAGCAAAGTGGATATACTCAGTTTCTTCAAACCATCGTAATTAAGCTTTGTTCCAACACTAATTCTACTTCGCACAGAATATTTTAACGCCATTAATATCGCTACTACCTCCGACCGCCAAACCCGTTTACAACGATTATACCATAATCCAAGCTTAAAAGGCTCTGCCAAGTCTGTCTTATCACAACACAAGCAAAAAAGCAACAAATAACAATAAATAGTTTATTTAACGTTGAACGCGAAGGAAATGGTAGCCAATTCTTCCTCGACAAAGGTTAATGTTTAATCGCTTGACGGCACAGATTTTGGCGTGAAAGTGGAAATTGCAGAAGGAGGAAAACCCGAGTATACAGGGAAAAACCCTCGGGCCAGATTGAGATCGACAAATCTCTGCCCAAGAGCAGTGCCTGGGAATCGATCCAAGGTCGTACAGCAAGAAGGACACCTGATGACCACCGCTTAGACTACGCTCACCTGCAACCCGATTAACTTCAATAATGTCTTTTAAAACTGATACCTGATCGATATTCAGTGTTTCTTCTCCAGTCTTTAACATCAATATCAGCCGTGCCCGAAATAACCAATTCCAATTCTCGTGCATCAAATATGCTGATTAAACTCGAGTCCATTACCTTGGAACAACACCAAAAATAACATTTAAATCACATATTATGAACAATAGAAGAAAGAGGATTACAAGTTGTTTCCAGACATAACATGTACAAAAGGCGCTTAATAAGCGCATGTGTGGCTGCTGTGTATTGTATTGCAATTTAATATATATTGTGATTTGTAACAAAAATTGGAACTTTTAGTGTAAAAATGTAAAGATAATGTTAGTGAATATTTTTTTCTGATTGGTCACGAAGTGTTTCTTCAAGTTGGAAAACCGCACACCAGTCGTAGTCTGGCTCAAATCTCAAATACCTTAATATCTTTTAAATAGAATGCTCGGCGTGATAATTTTATCCCTGATGATGGTTTTTAATCGAAAACGTTCAGATACTTTATAAACTTTTATTCGCCTTTTTCTAACTTTTATACAAAGTTGTTTCCAGTAAATAACAAAGATCTGATGAATAATTGTTTAAATCTGAGTGGAGATAAATTTGGCATGAAATCATACAAGAGATTTTAAGGTTTCAAGATTTGAAGTCAATTAAGATTTGAGAGAAAATTGCTGTATACGAAAATCAACTGATATTTGACTTTTTTCGTTTTGAAACTATTTCCTAATCTAAAAAACATTATTCTGTAGTTTTTTATCACAATTTCGAATTACGCATTACCAGGTTAAAACTATAATTATTTGCATTCAGTTTTAAATTATTTTGAGGCCAAGAACAGCCTTCAGATAAATTCAGAATTTCAATTTCCTGATATTTTGCCTCACAACTTTGGTGAACTATTTGCATTTAAAAGTTCTAAGAATTTCTACTAGAACTACTAACAACGGTACCTACCATTATTAGTATTAACTATTGCTACTACAACAACTAGCTCTATTACTACTACTGTTACTGCTACTGCTAATGAGCTACAAGTCACCTCATCAAACCCTCGAACAATGCTGCTCATCTGCTCTGATACGCCCCTCTCAACGCGCCACTTCACCATGTGCTCAACATACTTCTCTTTGTTCTCCTCAGTCACGGCAATGTCGGTTCCACCGGGGATTAATTCACGCTCCGACACCTGAACAGAAAGGAGAACAAAAATGTTTTAAAAGTAACAGATGTTAGCCTGCAGTCTGTGGTCTAACTCCAGCTACTGAGTTAACAGCTAACAGCTACTAACGCTTAGTGTTTTACTCTAGTTACCAACACATTGATCTGGCTTGGTTCAGTTTTACACCTTTAGCTCAAAGATAGGCAGTCCAATAATGGATGTAATAACTGCTTTTAATAATAACTTTAGAATACTCAAACGAAATAATAATAGTAATATTTGAAAAATTAACATATGAATCAAAAATAGAATTTGGTTTTATAACACTAAGCATGTGAGAATGGCGGTGATCCATAAGTTTCTCAGCCATTTGAAAAACTTAAGACTATATAAGAATCTCCGTGGACGGAGGCACCATCGCTCAGTGGTCAGAGTTAGCGATTTGAATGCAGAAGGCCCGAGTTCAAAACCACGGGTTGAAAATTGCGTCAAATTAGCATTTCTACTTTTATGAAATTATAGTTTTCAAAAATTTCAAATCAGTAAAAAGTATTTGAATAAAACAGTTTGCTGTCGAAATTTATAACAACTACGAGGCATCTTAAAACCAACACGCCGTTAACTGAAAAATCTAGTTTTCACGTGGTCTGACAAAGCTTGATTGAGCATGATTATAAAGATAATTTACGGATAAAGTGTATTGTATTTTGAAAAAAATATGTTGTTTAAAACCTTAAAATTTAGTTTTTTTTGTTTAATTCCTCCCACCTACAGGTAGGAACTGTGGCTTAGATATTCCGTTGTCTCACAAGAAGTATTTTTAAAATAGCACGTCGTGACAAAAGAGTACAAAAGATTGGTTCGCTGGCATAAGTAAACAAAATGTTTAAAAGCTTAGCAAATGGAAAGGCAAGTCCTACGAGGCGCAAACATTGTTGCAGTAAATACAAATTAGATGCAAAATAGTTCGGGTTTATTAAAAAAAAATAAGTCACCTCTTTAAAGACAAAAACCAACCTTGTGCTGCAAGCTTCACTTGCCTTTCATTGCAGTCTTTTACTGAACATCTTAGCAGTTTAGCAAGTATTAAAACGCTGTTTACACTTGGCTTTCATAAAAAACATTGTCCGCTACCCCAAAGAACTTTGGCTCTCTAATTGACATCATTTGCTTCAGCTGCACAAATTAAAATACTCGACTGCACTTCGAAACTGTTGAAGCCCTTCCAACCAATCATTGACAGATCAAAGATATTTGGAAACAAACAAACACTAACATTGGGAAAAATCGGCAGGAGTCCGTTTTCTATTGTCACACTAACTCACTCAACACGACAGCATTTTGGCTTCCCAGTAGCGCCAAAAACCTTACACACCTATCATTTAGACAAAGAAGTACCTCACATGCCTACTATTTGGCCAGTGACAGTACCAGTGCTTAACGTTTGAAAATCCTTGGTGAGTGATAACTGAGGTAAGCCATTTTTCCCTTAGTATTTCTCACACAAGTTTAAGTGAACAATTTTCTCTTTAAACCTGACAAAAATTGGAGGTAAACAGTAACGCAAATGGAACATGTGCCTTTTGTTATTATTTGCCCAGAGAGAGTAACTTTCTTGCCAGTGGCAGTACTTTACACACCTGTCATTTGGCCAGTGACAGTACATTACACACCTATCATTTGGCCAGTGACAGTACCTTACATGCCTATCATTTGCCCAGTGACAGTACTTTACACACCTGTCTTTTGGCCAGTGACAATAGATTACACGCCTATCATTTGGCCAGTGACAATACCTTACACGCCTATCATTTGGCCAGTGACAGTACTTTACACACCTGTCATTTGGCCAGTGACAGTACCTTACACGCCTATCATTTGGCCAGTGACAGTACTTTACACGCCTGTCATTTGCCCAGTGACAGTACCTTACACGCTTATCATTCGGGCAGTGACAGTACTTTACACACCTATCATTTGGCCAGTGACAGTACTTTACACACCTGTCATTCGGGCAGTGACAGTACTTTACACACCTATCATTTGGCCAGTGACAGTACTTTACACACCTGTCATGCGGCCAGCGACAGTACTTAACACAACTATCATTCGGGCAGTGACAGTACTTACCACACCTATGATTTGGCCAGTTACAGTAACATACGAAGCACGTTTGCAGGTAAAACTCAACATTAGCGAAACTGGTTGGTAAAATTGGGCAGGAATAGGGTTTACAAAACTTGATACAAACCTGACCAAATATCTCTTCACTGACTGTAAACATCAGGTCAAGCACATCTGTGATGTCATTCTCAATGACCCACGTCATACTCTGGTGAAACAACGAGTCAAGCGATTCGACGTCTGATAGGTCACAAGAGCTGTAAAAGGAAAAATCGATTTAGAAAAATATCGCAATTACATTGATTTTATGATGTAATCCCGTCATCTGGCATAGTTCACGGTGTTCTACACCAACATAGACTTATTTCATTAATGGCAGCCATTATAATATTCTTTTGTCTGCATTCAAATTAGCCTGACTCGTCTCGTTTGGGGAAATAATTTGTTTTAAATTTCTTAATACTAGGGAAAATTATTTGAAGGCAAACAAAAGAATCTCAAAATGGACGTCATTTATGAAACAGGTCTATCGATGCGTGCACTTGCTAAATACGTGTTAGAATGAGGGCGTTAGTGGCGGGAATTACTAATCGACCTAAAATAACAGTGAAACTGAGTGAAATTCGTAATTATATAAAGCAGCTTCACGAAACAATTTAATAAAAAAAACATTTCCTGTTAATAGCTATAAGATACTGAAATTATATTTAATACTGTATATAAATATTTTGCCATCTTTCTTGCTTTCCTTCTTTGTTTCTTTGTTTCTTTCTTTTTTTCTTTCTTTCTTTATAAATTCGCGTTTTGTTCAAATCAAAAAATTTTGGGGATGTCCTTTTAAAATTATGTACTTTTACTTTTGGATAAAGAAATAAAAACATAAACGTTATAGCCACTTTAAATGGGCCCGTCTAAGAAACCTTACTAAGCAACATACAAACTTCAACTGACCTTTTCAGCAGGGATTTGTAGAAGGGCCTGGTAAAGAACGCGTCCAAGAGATGTTGATGGATTATTACCAGGCCAATGACACGACCAGCAAACCGAAACCTAAAATCAAGATAAGTGGAATGAGGGCCACAATCGACACTACAAATCAATGCACTGGTTGCCATGTTACTCTGTAAACGTATTATGTACATGGTACTTCAACGTGTGGGGAAACAAGGACAAGCAAGACACAATTTAGTGTTTCTGTTTGTTTTCTACCTCATGAAAGAAACACTAAAACAAGATTGTTCGCAATCCAGTTTTTTTTAATGAATTGAGTTCATCGATCAAAAGAAAATGTTCTAAGCCTTTACCTATAAAACTACTCAAGTAAAAACCACATTCGTTTTAATTTGTTGTCACAGGTTTAGATGGACGTTGTTACTCTTGTCTAACCTTTTAACTGCACTGCCAATAGTTTACACTGATTTGAAACTTATTCAGGAGGCAGCGTTCGCTTAGTGGTTACTGCTCTGGACTCGATCCCTGCTCAGACCAATGACAGGTGACTTTAGAGCGTATTACAAATAGCGGTCTGGCTCCTGTCAGTTTGGATTCCTGGCAGTTAAGTTTCATTTAATGTTGATCAAATCTTTAGCAACATTCCTTTTCAAATTCAACTTATTCCACAGCATTTTTCACAGAAGTCACACAGTTTTGACCAAGCAATAACATGACAAAAAAATGTTACAAGAGCAAATAATAAAACATAAAACGTTACAATTAAGAAATGTAAAATGATTTCCGTGTTCATATAACGCGGAGGTTGGAAGAACACGAGATAAGCTTAAGCGTAAAACACCATGACCCTAAGCAGAGTGGTTTGCAGCTAATCGAGTGCTCTCCAAACCTCCCAAGTGTTAACATCAGGTTATGCAAACACGGAAACCATTTTATATTTCTTTCATAAAATAACCAACATGATGCAGGGCTCGAACTCACCAGCGGCATCGCGGCAATTTGCCGTGTTGCCCTTTGCTTTTGCCGCGATGCCCCTGTTAAATTTCGAATTTTACGGTAAAATTCTGTCAGCCCATTTTATCTGACTGCCGCAGTGCCCTTGCCATGGAAAACATGTTGATAAACCTTCAACAAGAATTCCAAATTCTGAGGGGTTGTGCGAGAAAAATCTAAAGTTTTGAAGAAGAACATGTCGATCGGGTATCGTAGCCGCCATCTTGAATTTCGGTGCTGAATACACTACGTGTATCATACACGAAGTGATAACTATTTTGTCACGCTAGCCGCAGTTTATGAATATAACGGGCTCAATGATTTGAGCCAAGCAAAGTTCGAGCCAAGTGTACAATTTGATAATAGTTATGTTTTATTTTCTGAATATTTCATAATGAAAATGTTAATGTTGAGGTTTCCTGAAGAATGATTTGATCATGGGCGTATCAAAAAATAGTGAGCGTGCTCCTTTTTATCGTCACGACCGACATTGTAATAAAGTGAAAAAATAGGTTACACGTTATATATTTGTAAGTGTTATATTTTTGCCTAGCAGCCCTTATAAAATTTATGCTTTGCCTTGATACCCCCTAAACAAATAAAAAAATTGCCGCGATGCCCTGTCAAAATATGAGTTCTTAAGGCAAAATTTGCTGTTCTCCCTGAGATAGCTAGTTTACATGAAAAAATATATTCCTTTTCAATATCATCTAAAAGAAGAGAAAACTAATTAATATTGGAGACGGCTAACTAATGCTGAAGCCTCAATTTTTTTTAATACCCTCAGAAACT
>JAPEIX020094266.1:0-10387 GCA_026122405.2 Zoanthus sansibaricus
GGAATTGATGCCGCTTGAACATATATGAGTACCGCGATTGATTATTGTGATTTAAGTTTTCACCACGAATGTTAGTTACGAAGCAATGAAAAGATCTTCAGTTTTATTCATATCAAATTTAGTATTAGATTACGTTTTTTTAGTTATTACAAATGGCCTTGTACATAGGTTACTTAACTGGATTCAGCACCGAGAGCATCCCCCATAGAGTCGTTGAGATTTAAATAACACTAAGAGGAAAGGTTTCGATGCTAATCACGTTTATGTAATACTGTGTTGACAATGGAATTTAAAAGAGAATGGTATTTTAAACATAGTTAGTATGTATATGTACACACTCATTTTTCTTTCTTTATATGACTGAGTTGGTATTAAAAGATTTCTAATTAGTTCAGCGGAGTTTAAACAAATTATTTGGATCAATAAGCACATAGTTTTTTTTATCCAGCCAGGTTTGGATCTTGGAATCCGGAATCCACGGAGATAAAATCCGGAGTTCACAATGTAGAATCCAGGATCCAAGGCTCTCTTGGAGTGCCTTATACATGGACCGGTAGGAAAGACAACGTCAGACTTATGGTTGGCTCCGAACAGTACTGGACAACAGGACAAAAAGTTACGATTAGGATGCTGACCTGCGGCCAGAAATCAGTTTGTTGATTGCCAAAATATAAAAATAGCAAAGGGATAAAAGGTCTAGCATGCACATAACTATATGGAGAAGCTAACTAAGGCTTGTGAAAGTAAAACATATATAAAGTTGAAACTGAAATTACTAAAATAAGGATACTATACTGAGTTTAGTTTAAAGTGGCTATTTCACGATAATTTTGTTGTATTGGGTTAAACTTAAATCTTCGATCAAATTGTTACTTTCTGGTTTTACAAATGCATAAAATGTTCCTGATGATAAACTTTGATGTGAATATCTAATAAAATGTTTTAGAAATAAAGTGCGACCCATGGTAAGTTTTTGGTAAGTATTTTTTTCTTGAAATAGCATCAAAACTTGAAAAGTTTTTCCAAACTGTTTCATGTTTCAACCTGTTTCAACTTTGCCACCGAAGCAACAAATGACAGGAAACAGAATAAACGTCAGAATCTAGTTTTTATTGACTAACCTAGGACCTTGTTTTTGGAATTCAACTGAGGGCAAGACATATTTGGGATTTTAAAAAAATGCTAAAATAGCTTGTATAGCTTCTTTAACAACTAATTTAACTCATCATCTCTGAGTTTCAAAACACGTGAAATATGGTGTAAAGTTTTTCAAATTTCCGCTTTAAAACATATTTAAAAAGTATTAATGTTTTAGTATACCTTTAGTTAGTAATAATTTCCGGCCATTGCATTAGAATGTCAGATTGCTAATCCTTGAAGAAAAATAAAGAAAATGCTTGGGGCTATATATACTTGTTTTCATTTCCGTCATGCAGCGGCTTCTTTTGTCTGTGTTTGTACAAACCGCATTGTTTTGTCATTATGCTTGCATTCAACTTTGTTCGGTTTTTAATGAAAGCAACACGTTTTATTTTACAAACCCAGCAGCAGAGCGGAAAAATATGAAATAGTGTTTGAGTTCTTCATAAAATACTTCTTTTTTACTAAGCAATCAGGGCTTGTCCAAAATTTTTAAGCAACTTTTAGGTCGGAGTTGTCTAAGCAACTGATAAGCAACAACGTTTTGGTGATTTTGTCGTCTTCCTTTTATAAATATTGAGAATAAAAGAAAAACCAAATCGCCCTCAAGAACCATTCTCTACAAGCGACCCATACCCTAAATGATTCCCAACTTTTCACTTTTTGGACTCCTTAAAAAACTAAATGACATTGCTTGTATCATGTATTGCTAAGCAACTGATTAGCACTACTTTTAGATTTGAAATAATTCAAAAAAATAAAGCAATTTTTAGGGCTCGGGCAGGGTCAAGTTGCTTTATATAAAAAAGTGTACGGTTTGACCTGTCCTGTCATGTGCGAATAGCTGTCCAATGTCAGGTTATCGACAGTAAGCGGTAAAGTTCTGTGACTTAGTAATTATTTTGGACTAGCTGCCAAACTCAATTCTTTTAGCTGCCAATTCTCAGTTTTTTTAGAAAAACAAATCTTAAATGCGTCAGCCAGAGTATAGACTCATTTTTTAAAAAGAATATACTTTATAAGAATTTTGAGGCTGAAATTAATTGGCCAAATTTTAAGAATATTTTAAGAATAATACTGAGGCCCAGATTTTGTTAAGCATATAATTTTGCATGCATGTTTGAAAGAAAAAACATTACTGATTATATGTATTGCAATTGTACCCTAATCCCAAATGACAAAACAGTATATACGGATGTGTTATCTTTAAGTTTGAAGCTCTTAGATACCACAGTCATATTAAAACGAAAACTCCATATATCACCGATATTTCCAAAACTAAAAATATTCGTAATAACTAAATAATAACTTTATTTAGGTGTCAAGTCTTATTTAGCCGACCAAAGGCCCAGCTACAAATTGAGGGACACCGTCTTTACCACTCAAAGGTGGACGGAGACTTTTCACATGACAGCCATACACACATAAACATAGAAGTCTCCGAGGGCCTACGATTTAACGTCCTTGTCCGAGAAGACGCGAAAGTCTAACCATTTGCAGATGCTAGAGCAAAGGCAGCACTTTCTTCCCAATTATTTTGAGACTCTGAGTAGGCTTTTCTCGATTATGCTAGTAAAACAAGCATAATATGCAACTAACATTGCTCGTTTTATGTCTAAATTATGCTCGAATTATTCCGGTTTTTAAAAATTATGCTAGTTTTTAAAAAAATTGTGCTAGTGAAAAATACGCTTCAAAGTTCAAAAAATCAACGTCCTTTAAATTTAATTAGAAAAAGCAAATTTGTATGTTTGAATAGACACGTCTTTGCCGCTGAATTATTGTAATTTAACTTAACACAACATATATTTTATTCTTATGGCTCTGTCATCGCTCGCAAATTAGTTGTCTGACTGTCTACAGTTTGTTCTCTCAGTTAACAACTCAACGTTTGTTATACTGTTATACACATGCAAATAACCTGAAAGTGCATGGTGCTGCCGATCATTGAAGGATACTTTAAGTACAGAGAAAGCTCTTTCAGCAGCAGCTGATGACGGGTTTCTTAACAGCAGTTGAGAAAATGTTGACTGGGTCCGATATTAAGGTGATTTTCCGTAATACCGTAGTTTTACCGTAGTATAATTTTACAATCAGCGTTGTGCAATTGTGCAAATGTTTGGATAAAGTTTTAAGTAAGTAAAAAAAAAACACAAGAGATTGTTATGGCTTTAGTATTTTGTAATTCTGAAACTTAGACAAATATGCAAATTATGCTAGCAATGCTTTTTTCACAAAAATGGCAAAAATTATGCTCGTTTTCCCAAATTATGCCAAAAAATATGCTAGCATAATCGAGAAAAGCCTACTCCCTTCCCTCCTCCTCAAAACAAATAAAAAATCCCAATCACCGCACTGATATTGCTATACTTTCTAATTAACGCAACAATATCGTTTGCAGGTGAAAAGTCACAATACAAACACACTACCATACACTAAAACTTGTTGGCGCTAGCCTAATACTTGACGCCTCATGGATGAGAGGAAGGGATCTTACTAACTGTGCAACCACGCCGCTTTTCTGTTTTCTACAATATACTATGTTATAAACATACAACAAATTCTGAGCCCGTTAGGGGCATTTCTTGATTTGAGCCCAGGACCTTCCGAACCCCGGGCATGTAGGCGCAATCCACCGTTACTGGATTAGAAGAAGAAGAAAGAATTAAGTATTAATGTATTTCAAAACCATTGCTATCATTGGGCGATCGTCTTTGGCACAGTTGAGAAGATCTCTACCTTCTAATTACAAGGTCCCAGGTTTGACCCGTGGAACGATGGTCAGGGCAAATATATTTAAATCGTGACGTGTTCACAAGACTATAAGAACGTAACCGAAATGGCCTCACTCTTCTGATTCCTTGTTGCTCAACATTATTATGTTACATAACAGTACAGGCATACCTTTTTTTTGTTTTCATCATTTAAAGCAATGTGTGAGAGCCCGTCGGCCAACTCGTGTGATGAGTATCCCAGATATCGTCTGCTATATTCCTTAAGCGTCATGTTTAGTGCTTCGATGATAAATTTGATTGATTCTGTTACACAATGAGATATTTAAAGTTTGAATTAAATTTTATGTGACAAAACATCTAATTTTGTAATAGATAAAAGTGTGTTACTGTTGAAGAAAAAAAGGTTATTTTCGTTTTGGCATGGAATCAACGCAAACACCCAACGGGAAGAAAAGCAGTAATTAACAATTTATCGAAATGACGGGGAGGTAAATATCCCCCAGATTCACCCACATTGACGCGAATAATTCAGTGTTTTATTATATACCACACAAGCTGAATAACTAGCGGACCAGAGAGTAATTTAATTTGTGATAATATACCGACAAATGACAAATGGTCGGTCGAAAAAATTCTTGCCGTGCAATAAGCAGCGGTAAGCGATTTTTTTTATTATAAAAATTCCGTCTCGTCTTCTTACCGATCGATAAATACAACTTTTCCAGGCACTTATTAAGTTACTGATGTTTTATTTCTTCAATCATCGAGTTAAGTTTTTCTTGTTGTTAAAACCAAGCTGTAAAACATTAGATGTTTTATTGTTTACATTGTAAATTCAGTGCTCGACAGTTTTCGTAAACCGGGCATTGTTATTTTTTGCCGTAGGATATGAGATTGGAAAGATTAAACAACTCACCAATAAATACTGTTAAACCAAACTTTGTTGCTATTCTAGATCTCGTGTTTTTTGTACAGCCTCTTCATACATTGAAAGAACTTCTCCGAAGAAAGCGAAGCGGGAAGCCATGTTGTTTTTTTCTGCTTGGAGGTAAATAGTACTTGGTTTATCATATCCCACCTAGCCAATCAGCGTGCACGAAAAGTACTATTCACTTGTGTGGTATATACCAAGAATCAATATTATTATGTTTTCATATACCTCATATAGACAATAAAGTTTAGATAATAGACTTATCTAGAACTTTTGAATTATGACATACCGCTTTCAAAATCAATGCTGACAACAATGCGCCAAGCCATTACCAGGACATTACTTTTATCCATTACCAAGACAATACGCCAGGCCATTACCAGGACAATACACTAGCTATAGGCCATTACCAGGACAATACACTAGCTATAGGCCATTACCAGGACAATACACTAGCTATAGGCCATTACTAGGACAATACACTAGCTATAGGCCATTACCAGGACAATACACTTGCTATAGGCCATTACCAGGACAATTCACTAGTTATAGGCCATTACTAGAACAATACGCCAGCCATTACCAAGATAACCAAAGCTAATTAAATAAAGAACAGATGAGGGGTTTTCAACACCCAAAATAAAGTTCATCTCCACCCACCCATAATAACATCAGCTATGTCCAACAGGGGTTATAACATTGGTGTTCGACTCATCGAGGACTTTCTTGCCCGCTCAAATGTTGGTCGTTGTCATGACTTTCGAGAGACAGCTGATGTTATTGCAAAGGTATGAATTTTTTAAAAAAAATTTCTCTACATTAGGTACTGCATATCGTCTTTCTAACACAATAGACCCGTTTCAAACTTAATGTGACACTGCGAAATGTTTGATTTATAGTATCAAATTTGTCACATCTAAATTAGTTAAACTGCCAATTTTTGTAGCTACAACTGATCAGCAGTAGCTACTTTGTCATGGTGCTGTGTACGGAGGATGAGGGATGTAACTTGTAATAACCACAGGATACCCAAGTAGGCATGCATTGAGCTATAGGAGTCACACAGGGTACAAAAGATGGTTGTTTTGAAATTTAAAACAAAGTACTGAAAGAAGCGTTTGCTCTATATCACTCGCCAAAGGCAAGAATTTTATTGCTGTAGCTACATGTAGTCCATGACTACCTTCTTTACAGTTCTTTAGAATGGCTGTAATGCCCCACATGGCGCGACATTAGTGTAGCTGAACTAGCCTCACATGGCGGGGCATTAGCAGTGTTATAAGTCCTATCCCCGCCTAATGCCCGAGGTTGGGCCATGGGGGAAGGGGAAGGGGGGGAGGGCAGGGGGTCACATTGACTGGTGCATGAAAAAGCATTTGAATAAAAAGTTTAGTTATGTTTCAAATATGTGAAACAGATTTGGAATTTTAGTGTAGCGTTTGAAAGTCGTGGATTCACTTTTTAAAATTTCCTTTTTAAAAAGTCAAGTGGTAATTAAAGATTAATTAAATCTGTCATGATCACAAGTTTTTACCTTTCAGTTTCCGTTTCATGATTGCACATAGCTATAGCGACTCTGCAGAGATTTTATTTCATTTAAAACAAGAAAACAAAAGTCAGATTTAAAAACTACTTTCTAGAATAAATTTAATCTAATTATAAACAAAGTCTTTAAAATCAGTGACTCGTGAAACGCTGATAAATCTTATAAAGTTATAAGTTTTCAAACTGCCAAAAATGACCTATAAAGTATTTTTAGAATCAATTAAATCAGGCCGTTTTATTTTCGAAAATGTCTTTGAAATTCTCTTCCACAGTCAATTTTTTTTGAATAAAAATATAACAGTCAAAGATCAAAAGAGATATCAAATGCAAATATCCTGCTCTTAACATTCCTTCACAACAAAAACATTCAAGTGTTCGATATTGTTATGTTTGCTCATTTCCATATCTTTAGATTACAAAATCATTAAAGTGCGTAATCAAATGGTGCTACGTGGGCTTGTGAGAAGTATGACATGTTTAAACCGGAACCCTTACACTCTCGGATTACCAGCTCAAAATGAGTCCGGTTTAAAATTTCCTAACGGTTTAGTTAAAAGCGCGCTTTACTGACAGACAAACATCGATGCCGGTAAGTTCTTGTTTTAAAAAATACAGAGAGATTTCCGGAAAAATGCTCTATAAGAGTTAATTTTAAAACAATATGAATGAATTCAAATTTGCATTAAATCGCGGCAAACTTGTCTCATCCGTCGCTGATTTAATGTCATCAAAACAAAGTAACTTGGTTCATTATCGAAAATTTTAGGATGCCAACACTCTCGGAATTGTTCTTGGCACAGTTCTTGGATTTTTAGCGGGAGCATTGGTGGTATGTTTCGCTTATTGCTGTTTGAGAAGACGAGCAAAGTCTTTTAATCTTGAACCGTCTCCAAATGGCCGCCCCAGGGACACACAAAGGGCTACGATTGAGTACTATACAGGTCCCGAGTTGTCTTACCCGCAGCCCTACACCGTACCCATGCAAGTTCAACCAAGTGTGTTCAAACTCAACAAGAAAACGGCTAGCGAGGGTTATCCCACTCAACATAACGATACACTAGATGACCTATGTGAAGGACAAGTTCTACATGTTGACCAAGTTGATGCTGATGTTGAGTACGGAGACGACCACTCGGTTTCCTCTTTATCCTCAGTGTCCGGAGACAGCTCAACCAAGGATAGTGAAATAGCAAAATCAAGAAAGTCCAAACTCTCTAAACGACTTAGTCTTCCTGCTGCAGTTGTAAAGTCAGGAGATCTTGTTCATCATAGTCCCGAACATTTTCTGCGCAAGAAAAGAGGACAGAACGAGCTGGAGTCAACAAAACTCGAATTTTCCTTGTTCTTCGACACAGCATCCCGCGAATTGCACATTACTGTCATTCAAGTTGCAAATATTCCCACTCCGGATGAAAGTTTTCTACGTCTTCCCAACTGCAGCGTGAAAATGCGAATTCTTCCAGAAATGTTAACTTGGCAGTGGTCGAGAAAGGTGGTGAGAACCAATAATCCTATCTTCAATGAAACATTTATCATTCCTGGATTTGTTCACAACAAGTTACGTGAATGTACAGTCCATTTTGTTGTGCTCGATTTTGATCATGTCCAGGACAATGTGTATGTTATTGGGGAAGTTTTTATGCCTCTCTCGGAATTACGAGCAAACAAATTAGACAAGCTAGTTAAACAAGTTAACCCACTTTTATTTTGAACCACTGTGTATTTTTCTAATTTATTTCTTCTTCATGATTGTATATACGTGCATTTTGGGATAAAATTTTCCATAAAATTACTTTGATTCTTGAGAAGCAGGCTTGCTAAATTAATAGGGTATGACGTCCCTTCAAGCATGACTTTCATTTTAAAAATAAAGCCAAAGGTAATTAAAACATAATTAGATAACTGTTTTAAGTCTTCAAACAGAACTGAAGAGACCAAATCAAAATAATTCTTCTCTCTTTAAAATGCTTTTCAATCAACATTGAAAAACAATATTAAAATTCTTTGGGGAATAAACAAAGAATACATTGCAAGAAAGAATAAATTAAAAGCTTTAACATTATTTAATACTTAAAAACTTTCAAGCCAAGGGTCTTCAGAAATAAGCAGAACTTAGATGTGTTAAATGTCAAATTGAATAATTTTAGTCTTTCGATCGACTTACTTTAGTTTTTTTAAATGCATTCTTAATTTGTCGTTTGTTTGGCTGAAGATGGTCCACTGCCTTCGAAAACTCACGAAATAGAGTGGCACATAGGTATGATGTCATATAAAAGATGCTCACGTGATAGTGGTGATCATACTTTAACAAAAGGACCGTTAAACTCACCAAAAAAAATAATGCAAATTTTTGTTCAGTTTAATTTTGCCATATGTTGGTGCCTGAGCTCATTAATTAATATAACGATAATTTTGAAGAACTATTTATTGGTACTGCGAATTTGACAAAAACTTTTCCACGATCGGTTTGGTCGACTAGCTAACGTTTAGTCGTCGATACGCGAAGTGCAGGAAAGACTATTGCTGTTTGGGTCCAATGTCACTCGCTCAGATGTAAACAAAATCGATAGATGCTTTCTTTATAAGAACCAGTAAATTTTGCTGAGGCTTATTCTTCTTAATTTTTTGGCTGTTCGGCCTCAATTTGTTCTTAATTTGTTCTTATTTCAGTGAGCGATTTGAAATCTTTCTTCGGACATTATTACTGAAACATACCGCGCAACAGTTGAAACTGGGGAACTTTTCATATTACATGAATACGTGTATCATTTGGGACAATAGTACATATAGTAATAGATGGGAAACGGTGCTTCTGTGTTTTGAATGTGTATATTTCGATGGTAATGAGAAGATTCAGTAAACTTTCAACTATAAAAAAAAACATTTTCAGTTGTTATCAGCCTCATGCAGCCTGAGCTTGTTCTTAAATTGTTAGTAATTTTCGACCAATCAGAGCCTCATTGTTATAAAACTATAGCGTGTAATACAATTAACAGAGTAACTGCTGAATACCCTGCCACGACCCTGCCACTATTGTTCTAGATTTAACCGCGCATTTATATTCAAGAACGGCAGATGAGCAAGAATAAATTATCGACGTGGCGGTACATCGACTTTTCAGTCGACTTTACGAAATAATGCATGAGCGTTTAGACTCGTTTAATTCTACTTTTCTTTTAGAGAGTTTCGACTGAAGTAGTCTTAGCGCATATGATATTTATCTCCGAGTTAAAGCTGTAATAAGTTTGGAGTTGTAACCATGAGTGATGGCATTAAATGCGGAGTCTTTTACTCCTCATGAAGTTTGCTCGTCGATCGTCCAAGCTCGCAGTGGTTTGGTTAGTATTGAGCGTTTTTATGAGTGAATCATGCGAGCGAAATTTTAGGGGGAACTTTGAACGAACCTATGAGCACTTATATCATCAAATTGAAAAGTATAAAGTATACATGAAGAAAAAGTAAGCTTAAAAGATAATTTAAACACAAGTGACTCATCTGAGCAGAACGAAACGCTGTTCAGAACACTTATCAGTGGTCGTGGTGAGTGTTGCGAGAAAGCATTAAAAAGATAAGCAATAAAGCAATATGGTTTTTACGGGGTTGAACTGATGTGAAGATGGTGACAGCTGGACCACAAACACAAATGGAAACATTTGGGATCAAGTGGGATGTCAACATTTGAAAGTATATGTTATTTTATCAATAAAGACAATAGGGTGGTTTCCTAAAACTAAAATAGACATTATATTAATACACAAAGCAACAAAAATAAAACGAAAAACTTTAAAGCCGAAATCAAAACTCTTGATCGTAAAGTAAAAAATCGAATCCTAAAAAAGGAAAGACTGATTTTAAAATCGAAATCTTCAAAAGCAGAATCAAATTCTCAAATATTAGGAGCAAAATCCGAAAAAGTAAAAATCAAAACTAAAGACTCGCGATCCTAAACGGGCAAATATCGAATTCTTAAATCGCAAAGACTGATTTTAAAATCAAAATCGTTAAAACCAAAATCGAATTTTCAAATATTAAGAGC
>JAPEIX020094339.1:0-10387 GCA_026122405.2 Zoanthus sansibaricus
TTGAGAAACTTCCATCTTTATTAATCCAGGCTGAAATGTTTTCAACCACGTTTTCTCCATTTCGATTAAAAAATGTAATTTTGTTGTCATTTTTTTCCTACAACTTCATCATTTTTCAATGAGAAAATTGTAAATATTGAATCTTCCCCGATGATTCGAGGTATGTTGATAAAATTATCTTTACAGGAGTATTCACGCGAGGTTGTAAGCCTTCGCTAGCACTTGCCATTTCTTTGCTCGACTACACTACGTGAAAACAAAGATAAACCAAAACTTGTCAAACCGGTTTGTGATCTTGAATTAGCATAATCTAGCATGAAAGTGAGATTCACTGCTCGTGTGACCAGAGGTTCTCCCTTCTCTCTCTTTTTCTCCCCAAGCCCTCTCGGACCTCTGGTACCCAGGGTACATCTGCACGAAGTTGTCGCTAAAATTGCAACGTGAAATGACCTTTTTTAGAGTTGTCGAGACTACGAGGACAAAACAGCAAAACCTTTTTGAATGGTTGTTTAGTCTCCTGGAGAAACATTTAATCATGTTTCTATTCACAAAGTTTACCACAAAGAAATAATTTCTAATAACTTGCACAAAAAAGTAAAGAACGAGCCAGAAAGGTGATTTTTCTGAGACGTCGGCAGCGGCGTTCCTGTCCTTGTTGCATAATGTCCCTATTATTTGTTACAGAGAGTTCCTTTGACTTAAAAAGAATCCTGCACACATAAACTGCTAAAATAGCTGGGACAAAAATAAAAAGGTCGCGCGAGAATTACGAGATGACCAATGAAACAAAAGACTGGTATGATTGGCTGATTCAAGACAATAGCGCAAGACGATTTCGTCTCACTGGGTCTAGTGTGGGTGAGTATTGACTGGCAACAATCTTTGCCTTTGGTCTGCCTTACACAGTCCAATCGTGCGTAAATAGTTTTTCAAATTGGCCAATGAAAGTGCAGAATGTGATTAGAGCTCCAGCGGGCGTAACCACACCAAAAGGCAAGCGGCTGGGAAGATTGTAGAAAGCTGAACATTAATTTCTCTGCCAAAACTTGAGTTGCGATTGCGGAGTGGGGTTGATATGATACAAAATCTATCTGGCTTTAACACTGTGGTATTTTTATGGCAATTTGGTTGGTTGCATTGAGATGTGAGATTAATTTGTGGGACAAGTTGGCTGCGAGTTAATGGCCTTGTAAAAAATTACGACATTGTAAAAAATCGTAAGCCAGAAACCCGTCTAAAATGGACACCACTTGCACTGTGATTGCACAGAAAAGACAAGGACAACTGTAGGTTGAGGTAAGAGAAGTTAATTTCTACAATTACATCTTACATTGACATTTATAAGCTCAAAGTTAATTTTCCCATAAAAAGTCTATATGTAAAATGTTCAACAAACAGTCTGAGCAGTCACATCCCAAGCTCGGGCTGCCTGTGGAACTCCAAGCTTTGTTTGCTGTTACCATTCTCATTACTGTCATCATCGGAAATTCCTTGCAACCAGATTGATTGATCTTTTTTCTTTGCTGACCTTCGTACTTTCCTCTCTACTCTTGCAGCTAAATGATGACATTTCGTCTGATGCATTACTGATACTTTCCTCACCGTCATCTAAATCTTTCGTGCCATAAATTCCCATAGAAACAGTAGTTTTGAGAGAATCAAAAGCTCCATGTAAGTCATTCATACTTACATTTCTATTATTTTCACCTTTAAAATTTCCTGCTGAGGAGAGCACTGACTTCTACAGGAAGGACTGAGTTTCGTTATCAACATCACCGGCGATAACTGGATCGCATAGGTGAGTCGCCACACTCTTCATCAGTATTGCTGGAATCTTCTTTGCAACTCTCATCATCTGATCTTCCATGGAACTGGTTATATTGTTTTGGCTCTTACCGCGAGTGTCATGTAATTTTTCCGCATTTTCTTCTCTTCTTTTTTGTAATATTATTTTTTCTCTGTCTTTTTCTACATTTTTATACATTAGCCTTGACTCGATGGGTTTTTTGTGTGTTTTCCTCTCGGTGTCACTACTTCCCAACCTTCCATTTCTTCAGCAGCAGTGCCAACAGGATTTACAACCACTTCAATATCATCGAAATCACTTTTCTTGCACTGAAAATGTTGTGTTTGGTCTTTCATTCCAGTTGATTTCACAAAACAACACCCCTCCGCTCCTTCCATTCATTCTTTTCATTGTTCAAACTCTAACATTAAGAAGGTTATGTAAACATTACATCATGAAATGAATTCATTTGGCAACATTAAGTGTGAAACTAAATGTTCCAGTAACATAATTTGCTTAACTTAATATGTTTCATTTTCCCATGTCCTAGTAATTTTGATTTAAACAACTTTGAGATACATTTAATTAAAAAAAACAACACTTGTGTTAATGATATTGTTAAAGTAAAACAAAATTAAAGGCTCAGTATGTGAATAACATTTAATTTCTTAATACACTTAGCTATGGTTACATTAAAAAAGAACAACAAAGAACTACATGTAAGAGAAAACATCATTTATGTATGTAAAGAATGGTTCGTATTGGCTCTCAAAGTATTTTTTGGAAAGTATGGACTACCTTACTATTGTAGTGGTTGAAATTTAATTTCATATTTTTTATTTGTTATGCCCCTCATTATTATCACTTTTGTGATATTACACTTACCTGCAATGTTGTTGAAAGTTAATTTCTGTGTTGAAAATAGTGTGGGTTTTGTTGAAATATTTTCGAAGATGTTGAGTTCCTTGTACTTGTGGTACATTGTAATCCATTGTCACTTCTTAATCTGCAATACATGCTGCCACAATCATTCTTAAATACTTGTTAAAGTTGGAAGGCCTTTTGAGAAAGATGTCAGGCCACAATTCACTCTGAGTGTGTGATGTTGAGATCCGTTTGAAAAGTGTTGGTAGTGGACATGCAATAGTTCCCATGGCCAATACAACTACTCCACAGATAGTGCTGCATGTCTGAAGTGGGTGGTCATGCGCACAGGCTTGACCACATGTGTGAAGATCTGTACAATAGATGTATTCTATGGGTCATGACATGTTATTAGATTGTATTTAGACCCATCTTCACTAGTCATTGCACTGATGTACCTCTTTGCAATGTACAAAAGACCATTTGGTAAGGACCGTCCACCTTTGAGTGAGTGGTAAAGATGGTTTCCCCAATTAGTAGGCCTTTGGCCGGCTAAACAACACCTGAAACCTAAATAAAGTTGTTACTTACCAGCCCAAAGGATCACCGTAGCATATGTTATTATATTTATTTTCTCTTAAATAAGATATATTATTATATTTATTAGAACATTGTCTTTGAAAAGGCCCTTTTGGGGAAAGATAATAAAGTATGTATGTTGTATGTATGAATGTATGTATCTCGTTTTATGTATATTGTTGTACGAGGGCCTGGATGGGGGTGCCTTGAAAACACTCAACACTAACATTTTTCTTTTTGTGACATCAAACAGTTATATGTTTAACATCTAACACTAAAAAATTCACTTTAACTCTAAATCTGATACAAATGTAAGTGGAAATGTCTTAAAAAACCGAAAGATACTAATCAAGTCAAACGTGGACATTCAATATGGAATAATATCTACAATTAATTTACAGTGTCATTTTGATTACAGTTTCATTGTTTATGTTTCTATCATGGAAAATCATGGAGACTGTTTCTCAGCAGAGGGGTACATTATGCTCGACAATGAAAAGTTTCTTCTGTCATTATTACACTTTTGGAATCTTTCATTTCAAAAATTTGTTTAATTAATCATCATGCTCCTTTAACCTACCGGGAAATAGGCTGTTGCGTCCTCACTAGCTAATCCTCTCATTTCTTAGCACATGTATCAGCAGCAAGCCAGCCTATGAATCTGAACTCCCCTTCCCTTCCTGGGTCCAAGGTAGCGCTAAGTACAAATTATTTTGAACCAGTACAAAGCAAATTGTACCAGAGGACAATTTGAACTGCAACATATACACAAACATTTATTTCCCATGGTTTAGGTGATTATTGGTATTTCCCATGGTTTAGGCGATTATTGATATTTCCCATGGTTTAGGTGATTATTGGTATTTCCCATGGTTTAGGTGATTATTGGTGTAATGTTTATAAAATACCTATTACTTTGCAGGTGAGATATTTTAACATTCAATGAACAACCAGCAGATAATTAATTTTCAACTTTAATATAAAGAATCACTGAAATATGTTGAGCAACCGCCCACGTGTTATCTATCCATGTTGATTCCGTATAAGGGACTAGAGCAATCTCCAAAGCAGGCTTAGCGTCTATTTTAGTGCCCTCAAGTTAGCTACTAGAACATGTGTGCTGTATCGTCATCATCACCAACGTCACCATCACCATCATTACCATCATCACTATCATCACCATTACGATTATCGTCACCACTATTATCACATCATCATCGTCATCATCATCTTCATCATCATCATCTTCGTCATCGTCGTCATCATCATCATCATCATCTTCGTTTACCTTCCCTAATTTTCCAACTCCTGGGGTTGGACGTGATATGAATTGCCTCCACTGTTTTCTATCCTCTACCACAACTTCTGTAATGTTTAACTTTTTCATGTCGTATTCTATTACGTTACTCCATGTCTACCTACTGGCCTTCTACCTTCCAACTCCAGCTCCATTGCTGTCCTAAGTATGCTATTCTCTTCCCTATGTCTTACATGACCAAACCATCTCAACCTTGTTGTCTTAATCTACCCCAACATCTTCGACAGAAGAATGCCACATAAAAGTCCGTTTACGACGGTAGATCTAGAACATGTTATTACTATGTATTTTTCAGGTGGAATGTGGGACACAAATGAATGTTGGATCCCTTGATGGAAGTATTGTGCTTCTAAGTCTCTACTTACACGAGGTATCTTGTTAAAAGTTTCTTTCCTATAGATTTATAACCACCCGAAAACTTTGTTATTTTTGATAGCAATCATAATTTTTAATTTATATATCCGTCCTTTTTTAGTATCTGAAAAATATCACTTTCCAATAGTAATCAAAAGTGCCATACATGCAGGTGCCTGCAAGATAAAAATAAATAAAACATGAATTTATTGCTTCATATAGCGTATTGTTCCATATAAACGTTCAAATGCACATTACAAGCAAGTACAGAGTTGACAGTTGAGAGACTTGGATTGTCCGCTGCGGCGACCCACATATTTTAGATATTAACAACACTCTTAATAAAAGAGACAAACCACAAAATACCGAGATCACTACCCTACTCTTTGCGATAGATGTGTGTGGTTTCATTTAAGTCCCCTGATAGAGTGTCGAGAGTTACGGTTTAACGTCCTTATCCGAGAACACGCGAAAGTCTAACCATTTGCTGATGTTATAGCAAAGGCAGCAGTTTCTCCTCAATCATTTTAAGACCCTAAGTGTTGGTCCGGTCGGGAATCGAACCCTGGCCTCTCACATCATAGATTGGCACCTTACCAACTGGATTTCTAGTTTTGTGGTAAAGTGGAGTGGCTTCGTTCATAACAAGCTTTATCATTTGGTTCAAAAGCAGTTATATTATATCTTCTCAAATACGTATTCGTTTCCTTCACCAGCGTTCATTTGAAAGCATTTTTGTTATTATTTTTTTGTTGCGGTTTAAAATGCACTGGAAGTTAATTGAGATGAGAGAAAAAATCCCTGAAAACCCGGATTTGACCAAGTTACCTCAGACTGTGAAATCAGTACAACAATCTTGCCAACTCAATTGAACTATGAAGCTCGATTGCTACCTGAGAGCGTTCTTATCCCAGCGATGATATTCGATAGATTTATAAGTTCTACACCGTACTGAAAAGAAATTTTTTAAAAACTGATGTTTCAACTGTAGTCCTTCATCAGAGTGATTGTGTTTTTCAAAAGATGTTTGTTTCAACCAATATACGAGAAAGGCATGCATTTAGTTACATTGAATTATTTTCTGCATGAACGTTGTACAGGGAGAAATGGCGTTACGGTGCAATGAAGTATTGGAGACGGCACTGTTGGATCGTGTTTGGATTATTCTCTTAAACGTTCTTGGAGTGTCGCAAAGCCAGCTTATTATCAGGTATATATTCTTTCTATATTCCACCATAAATTCACGAATTTATTTTAAATTACTTTCTGTCGCCTTGTAATTTACATTCATAGACCCAATTCCGGTAACCCCTGAAAATGTTTGAAAAGGAAACCCTGTAAGTGCGTTTTCCTGGATTCTAACACACAAAAAGATAATTTTATTCATCATCAAGAATATCAGTTTTTTTAGCCGTAACAGATGTTTCAGCCCTTATTAACATCCCGGTGTTATCAGTGATGACTGTCATGATGATGATTTGTTGATGCTAATAATGATGATGAATGATTTTTGTAATTCAGTCTTAATATTTACGGTCAAATCACCCATCTTCATTGGTTAGATTCGACCACATGATTTTCTCACAGGGTAGAATATCAGCAAATATAACACAGTAAATACCGAAACGAATCCTGTCAACAGCTTTGTTTTCAATGAAAAATGGCTGACAATTCAGCGAATGGATTCTGACCACCAAGCATTGTAACAATATTTCTTGAAGTATTTCTTCCCTTTTCTGCATTATTCCACAACTTCAAGCACTTCTAGTTCTGAAAGTGATCTAAATTGTCAGCTTAGTCACGATACTTTCACGTGATCTCTACCTCGTACAAATGTAAGAACCAGTCACATGTCATGCTTAGTTCAGTGATATAACAAAGTTCATGTTGTATCACGTGCGTTTGCAATGGTGACCTTGACCAGTGCCTTCACTGTTGAGTATTTGTGGTAAAAAAGTATTTTGAATTATAGAATAAGTAAGCATTTCTATAGTATATGTTGTATGGAGTGATGCAATCCTTTAGTTGAAAAAATTGTCCTAAAAGTTTCTTATTTGCCCTCGACTTCGACTCAAGCTAATGTTTACTTTTCAAACAGCTTTCTCAGCCTCAGGCCTGTATCACTACATACAACATACTTCTTACAATATAGACCAATTTTCGAATTCCCGAATACCGCTAGATATAAACAACGAGGGCACGTGCCACTCAGGCTTAGCCTCGATTTCAAGCTAAATATAGGAAAATTCCATCGATTTTATGAAATATTCGCAAGTCTGCATATTGTGATACTTTCAGCTTCATTAGGTGCTTGTTGGGATTTGCGAATATTTAACGTCACCTCGAAGCTGACCCCGAGTAACCTGTGCCTTCGTTGTTTATATCGAACAGTATCAGGGAACTCGAAACAGGACTATTGACGATAGTGATAAGGATAGCAGCGATGGTGATAACGATAATGAAGATGATGATACTGATAGTAATGACAATAAATTACGATAATGATGGTGATGCGGAAGGCAATAATGCTGACTGTGGCATGCGATGATCACGATCGTGATATTGATGACACTGATGATTTTGTATCGATGGTAATGATGACGAAGATGATAATGATAATGGCGAGACTTTGTCAAACCTGATTAAATTGCTCCACTCAAATATTTTAGATGTTAAAATCCATAAACCGTTTAAGTGATTTTTTTTCGACTTACACAACGTTCCCTTAAAAAAAATGATTTAGACATTTTTTAAGCTCATGCACATAACTGGATTTAATTTTAAAATCTTACATAGTTGCTGAAATGCATAACCCTGCTTCGTCATTATACATCCAAACCTGACTTGTGTTTTTGTGGCCTTTGCTAGTGACGTAGAAAGTTCTGCAGCAGAGGATGATGAGGTGGTGGGAGATATCCAGTGGCAGATCGTATCCCACAATGCAATGCTAGAGTTTCTAAAATTAACAAGTCATATATTTGCAAAGGTACTAAATGTGTTATTTATTTGGATACTGGTACTTTGTGTATAACATATAATGAGATTTAAAAATCTAGTGGATTGAAGCCGCTGTGTGGTGCTGCCTTCCCTTATACTTTGTGCATGCGGTATCAATATAATTCTAGTTTAAAAAAATGGCGATGTTGTAGCTGATATCTCTGATAAATTATGTAAAACACAAATCATAAAAAAAATAAGGTTTGGCTTGAAAATAACCTTCTTGCATTTCCTTATTAACTGTGAAGTTAGCTGCCGTTTTCGCCCTTGTTGGGGGATATCAGTTGTAGGCAGTTACATCCTCAGATAACTTTTAGCTATGGAGCTGGGTTTAAATTAGCTCTTAGAGCTTATGTTTTAGTATCACAGTAGAGAAAAGAGACTATTCCGATGTGACGTGCCCTCCACTAGCTTTTTTAAGGGGATCAGGTGTATTCCATACCCGATCAAGGACAAAATACACCCAACCCCTGTTGAATACAGTTAGAAATTCCAATTAAAAGTATTGATATAGAAAATAAGGGTTTCCGAAAGAATTTCTTTTTTTTACCATTTGCTGTCTGTTGTCAGTTAATGAAAATATGTTTTCAGCTTCTAAACATGAATAAATCTTTAATCGATTTTTAAAAAATTGTTAATTTCGTATTTCAAAATACGAATTTATCAACTTTTCTTAAATATCAAAAGTCATTTTTTTATCTTTAAGTTGCTTCGCTTCATAACCCAAATTATTTTTCAATATTTTATTTTCATTTCCAGATATACTTGACTCAGTAGAGGGCGCAGTGTACAATTGATCCGGAGTAGAGTAGACTCTTGGGCATTTTCTACATTGTTTCTACCACTCACAAATCGTTTGTTTTGTTTGTATTTTGTTTACAGGAACCATTTCATTCAGTGCTCAAGCTGTCAGATTCAAGTTGTGCCATCACTAACGTGCTCGCTAAAATGCTGTCGGCAGAATTTATTGAGCAGATAATGAAACTGTAAGTTCTTTTCCGACGTATTCTCTACCTTTTACGCCATGGCTATCTACAGCGCTATACATCACTTAGCCGTACATTACAATTCTAGAATATAATCGTAAACGAGCAGTATTTTGCTTATTAGTTGGCTCTAATAGACCCACTAAAAATGACTTTGTAATTGGTATGAATCCTATATAACCTTGTTTACCCTGAAGTAACATTGATGGACCGGCTAAAATGAACCTCCAAACAACTGCCCTCATAGCTCGGTTGGGTAAATCGCTATATAAACTTGTTTACCCTAAAGTAGTAGCGAAACAATTAGGGGATGGGGGGTAAGCTGCACCCACCCACCCCCCTCCCTTCTCCTCCTTTCCTGCTAGCTACGGCTATGAATGGTTTACTACTCTTTCAGTTCTGAAACGTTTTCTCCGAGCATTTTAAATCTTTTTAGAGGGTTTTGCTTCGAGCCACAGAAGAGCGATCCTGAAAATAATTAAAGAATTGTTAAGGTTAAAGCAAAATTGTATAAAAATAATTATATTATATGTACTTAATTTCTTAAATTTCTTAAGATATCTAAAGACATATGTTGTTAAGTATTTGTTAGACTCCTTAGACATTATAGAGCCCTTTTACAACCAAACAAATTTTATTTCAATAAATTTGGAAATGGATTTATTATTCGGATAAATTCTCTCAAACACCACGTCATGCAGCTTAGAAAATATTGCGTTCAATAATATAAATAAATAATGCATTTATCATAAAAATACACGTAAAGATTTGACGTCTCGCTGGACGTCATTTCAAAATGAATTTATTAGATAAAGTTTGAATAATAAATACAGAAAGTTTCTTGAGGAAATTGATGCTTGAATAGAGTTGTAAAATGTTTAACTAAGAGTTTATTATTCAATGCATTTATCTTCATCTTTGTTAGAAATATTGTTTTTCACCATTATTATTATTATTGTTATTATAATTAATATTATTAGTTGAATTACTAAAATGTATAGATGCAAAATCTATGACCTGTATACGGCGCACAGCGTAACCTATACTATTTAAAAGGAAAACAAAATATTTGAATATTTTGCAATTATTGCAAAATATTATTGCAATAAAATCGACATCATTGTCTTTAAAACTTTTTAAATTGCATATGACCACAAACCTTTTATGTTGATAATAAAGAATCAACAAGAATCTGTAGTTCTATATTAATACACGGATGGGGAGCATAATTTGAAATTAGGAGGCTAGAAAAAATTGAATTTTAAAGGTGATGTTTACATAAGCAAGCGTCGAAGGCATGAGCCTTTAGATAGGTCTGGGGGCATGCTCCCCCACAACATTTTGAAATCTAGCGTCTCGGAAATGCTATTCTCTCTTCAGCATTCATCACAAGATATTTCGTCATTTTCACTTTATAAATATTTGATTTGGCTTAAAATTGGGGCGGAATAGGAAAGGAAGGGGTGGGAAGGGGGGGGGGGGGGGAAGCCCCCAGGCTCCGCC
>JAPEIX020094363.1:0-10386 GCA_026122405.2 Zoanthus sansibaricus
GATTTACTGACTAAATAACTTAATTGACCAATTTGTGTTTAACTTCCAGTTTTGGTCCCGGTAAGCGCAGGAAGAGCTATTCCGCTTTGTACACCAGGGGCAGGTAGGCAGTTCGCTAAATTATGAGCTTTATAACAACAGTATTTTAATTTAAAAAACAAATCTGAATCGATGCAAACTAATGAAGTGGGTCGGCGGATGTTCACAACATATTTGCCCCATGCAGTTATAGCAACAGGAGGTAACGGGACGTAAATGTGTTATAATTTGCAACATATCAAAAGTTAAGTACATTGTGTATCTATGAAATGATGACGAATTGGTAAGCAATTTAAACTTTAAATCTGATAATTTTGACTGGCTTTGATAGTAGAAAGTATTTTACGTTGTCACCAGGTCTCGGACAAACAGTTCAACTCCTTACCAGTCTATCTCGGACTCACCATCAGAAACTGTTCCACTAATATCCAGTGCTCTTTCCCCTGGAGTAAGTATGTATATGAAAATCTGATAGCAATAGTTTGTCTTTGTTATATATTGATGAAGAAATTGTTATTGATGTTGGGTAATGATTTTATTGTGTTGGGTTGTTTTATCACTAATTGGTTTGAAGTTATACAGATGTCACCGTCTTAGTTTTGCAAAGATGATAAACCTCATCGAGCTGCTGTTATCAATTTTTGGGATAATTTCCGTATAAGGCGTTCTTATTTATGCATACAGTTTCATTACTATAGAAGCTAGTGTCTGGGTAAGGTTTAGTTTGCATGATTAAACAATAATATGCCCCAATACGGAAATTGTACCTCAATTCTTACTATATTCGCTTTATTCTTGTTTAACCCAGTACGCGGCTGTTGGACCTAACGGAGACGTTCAGTTTCATTCGTGCGAGGAAGGACGGCAGGACGAAAATTTTGGGAATATAATCAACCCGCTCCAGCCATCTGCGCCACTGCTCCCAAATGAAATGTCCAACGAAACACCCACGAGACCTCGCAAGAAGCAACGCCAACTCACTGGACCAATGAGCATGGCTTTTTAAACGTTTAATGGGAATGGATTTCCAAGTTAATTGAATTAATAAGCATAATTTGTTGTTCTCGTTGGACTAAGAACCGTGCCCGTTTGATTTTAGTAGGGCAATGAGAAAGAGCTTTCTTGCCTTCCTGGTCCGGAGAACTAGCACGTGGCTGTTTGAGCTCAAAGAATCAAGTGGGGTGGGATTACATACCAACTTAATGAAACCAATAAGCATAATGATCTGTTATATACTGGACCGGAGAACGAGCACGTGGCTGTTTGAGCTCAAAGAATCAAGTGGGGAGGGATTACATGCCAACTTAATGAAACCAATAAGCATAACAATCTGTTATATACTGGACCGAAGAACGGGCACGTGGCTGTTTGAGCTCAAAGAATCAAGTGGGGTGGGATTATATGCCAACTTAATGAAACCATTAAGCATAACAATTTGTTATATACTGGACCGGAGAACTAGCACGTGGCTGTTTGAGCTCAAAGAATCAAGTGGGGAGGGATTACATGCTAACTTAATGAAACCAATAAGCATAACAATCTGTTATATACTGGACCGAAGAACGAGCACGTGGCTGTTTGAGCTCAAAGAATCAACTGGGGAGGGATTATATGCCAACTTAATGAAACCATTAAGCATAACAATCTGTTATATACTGGACCGGAGAACGAGCACGTGGCTGTTTGAACTCAATGAATCAAGTGGTCATTGGATTCTAACTTAATGAAACCAAGAAGCATAATAGTTCGCAGTGGACTAACAACCATTCCCGTTTGATTTGGGTAAAGAATGATAAGTCTTGCCCGCCTTTTTGGACTTGAGAACGAGCACGTGGCTGTTTGGACTCAATGAATGATATGGTTAAGGCT
Source organism: Zoanthus sansibaricus (assembly GCA_026122405.2). Classification (NCBI taxonomy): domain Eukaryota; kingdom Metazoa; phylum Cnidaria; class Anthozoa; order Zoantharia; family Zoanthidae; genus Zoanthus; species Zoanthus sansibaricus. The sequence goes on from JAPEIX020094363.1 coordinate 1,909, forward strand.
TTCTGATTCAAGTCAACCAATAACCATAACTTGCTCAAGGGGACTAATTACCATGTTCAAATCACGTATGGCGTTAGTTGTTTTAAAGCATCTGCGGTGGGTTTGTAAAACCCATACGATACAATCATTGTATAAAATGTTCGCGTTTCTTAATCGTTATTTGTTTTAACTCGTTAACTGTATTCTATTTGTGTATTAGTGATACACTAAGATAAGTAAATCTTTTAGTTAGAGATTATGCTTTATGTTATACTATAGTATTAATTTGTGTTTTGTAATGAACTGCGTTTTAATGCATTGTGTTGTATATATAGTATTGACTTGTATTTTGTAGTGACCTGCTTTCTAATGCAATGTGTTTTATAGTATTGCACTGCACTTTATACTGGTTTGTGGTACCATATTGTTATGCTTTGTTTTTGCGGGGTAGATACTTTATTTCGTGTTTTGTATACAAGTAGACCCACGGGCTGGCCACAAAATGAAGAAAAAACGTTTTGCTTCGTGCAATATTGACTGTTTCTCGTTCAAGATGTGGTGAGCAAGTGCTGGAAACGATACATCAACTGAAAGTCTTTGTCATTTTAATGTGCAATCTGGGTTAACTGAATTGCACGACGCGATACATGAACTTTAATCATTTGAACAAATACGAATTTTTAAAATAAATTAGTACATAATTAGTTAGAGTACAATAGAAATCATAAAACAGCTGTACATAAAGAAAGATTTTAAAACATTTAAGAACTAACGCGAACAGGAGAAGTTTTAAAAGCAAACAATATTGGCTCCGTCATTTTGTGTGAGTCGCAGTTATTTCTTTCCAACGTTCAAATGACCAAGTGGCACATACAAATGGTTATAACATGTTTGTTCAAATGTGTCATGGAAACAAAAAAGTAGAGAACCATTATTCGGGACTTTCTGTCTATTTAACAATTAGACCTTAAGGACGAATGGACTACGAGTCAATAGTCCACGAGGCTGTGGGCCGAATGGGCATAAACTCGTAATCAATGAGGCCGAGAGGTCTAATTGTTTTAGTATAAGTTACTAATCGGTTAAAAAAGGATGTAGAAACTAAATTATCCATGAAATCCTCTGCTATTATAGCAAAGCGGGCCATAAACAGGGCTCATAACTATTTTGATCCGCGATCTTTTCTCTTCTAGTAGGCTATCACAAATAGACCTCTAGTAGAGTAGCCAATCAGAATGCAGGATGCGTGTTAGACCGTTAGTACGTTTATACTAATTATTAATTATCGTTTAATTTTTTCACCGATTATGAGAATTATGTAAATATTGAGTATTAGGATTTGATTTTAATTTAGTTTTTAAATGATATGTTTGATCTTTTATCTTTTAATAAAGGTTTTTGATTTTTCGATAAAACTAGAAGTGTTTTTGTCACTTTCTTAGCATGGTCAGTTGCATTGCTATAAAGATTTAATTTTGGCATCAAACAAAAAAAACACTCCATAATAAGAAATTTACGATTTCAATTCATTCACAGTTTTCATCAATATAAAAATATGACTCATAAAATCCACATTTATCATTAAATACTATTGTTTGGATGTCAAAATTTTCGTCAATTTTTTTCTTTTACTAGCGAACGAAAAATAACTCGTTCAAAAGGTAAAGACATGTCAAGTTCAGAGATTGTAAAAGTGATGAAACCAAAGATAATAGAAAAGTAAAACATTTTCACTTAACAAAAGCACCTTGTGTTTCCTTAACTAATCAGATCGTAGAAGAAGCAGATTAATGAAACATTTCCAAAACAGGACCCCTTAAACGCCCAGTATTTTTAGGGTTAAACGGCAGAACGTAGGAAAACAAGTGTCCCTAAGAATTGTGAATAATGCAGATTGAGACACTAAAAACAAACCAACCGCTGGGGGATTTTTTAAAATAGCTGTTGTTGAATAACATATGCAAATGAGCAATTCCCAGCTATTTTTCGGTGCTATTCCTACCGAGTAGCCGTGAGCAAACTATGGGACACAAGAATCTTTCAGCTTGCAAGATTAGGTTGTAGCTATAGTAGAATAGCGCTTTTGCTAGTTTTGGTCAGCGGGCCGGCGCAGTACATGAAAGTGAGGTTTGGTGGTGAAGAAAAATAAGTTTTATCGAGATCTTTATTGTTTGCATGTAAATAAGATAATCAAGTAAAATTTTGGCGATGCCTGAAGCTTTAAATCTTGATGAAAGCGAAATCGAAGGAGCCTCACTTTATGGCCGCACTGTCGAAGAGTTAAAAGTTCCAGAATTAAAGCGATGGTTAGCTTGTAGGGAAGCATCAACACGAGGCAAAAAATCTGATCTAGTTGATAGGTGAGCGGCAACTAGTTATTTTATATATACAAATATAATTTGTTTATATCCAATATTAGTTATTTCATTCAAATTTTCTCTTTATCTGAGTGGAAATTCTATTTTAGGGTTAAAAAGTACATTGACCTTGGATGGGACAAAAAAATTGTTGATCCCGATCGGCGAGTCGTAAATGGACGGAGTCTACCAAGAAATTGTTCAATTCCTGCGAATACTTCTGCAGAGCTTGACCAAAATAAGGAAAATATCTCCGAAAATATTCCTTTCCCAAGCGACTCTGCTGACTGGAAAAGTATTAAAAAAGGAGGAAAGAGTCTTGTACCAGAGATTACATTACCAACAATAATAAACTATTTTGTGACCAGAAAGTGTAAAGATAGCAGAATTGCCGGTGATTTTAGCAGTATTAACAGTTCTTCGTACGAGCTGTTTAAACTCGGACATATTCAACAAATACAAGTTTATAAGCCAGATGAAAGTGCGGTCCATCTTAAAGGAGTATGTCTTCCACAGATGAAGAAAGATAGAGTATATGAAATTAAAATGTCTATCTCTGAACGTCATAGAAATATAATTTATGCTGTGTGTGGTTGCCCAGCTGGAAAGGGACCATGTGGCAGCTGTAAGCATATTGCAGCATTTACTTATGCTCTTGAAGAGTTTTCAAGATTAGGCCTGTATCGTGAACTTGTGACGTGTACTTCCAAGCTTCAGAAGTGGAATCAACCTAGGCCTAGAAAACTAGAACCTAGGTGTTTATATGACATTAACTTTAAACGTCAGAAACTTCAACAAGAGAGACCTGAAAACTGTCATACAAAATGTGGATTGCGTCTTTTTCCAACAAACTATAGTGCATTGCCAGTTGCAAACCGTTATGGCAAGGAAGCAAACTAGAAGTTACGCTCTATTGTTGAAAGTAAACTGCCATCAGCTGCAATCTTGCATTGTCTTTATGACAATGACTGCTTTGAAGAACCTGAGGTGGCAGACAAAGATGACATACCTGACTGCAACATTACAGTAGATAGTACTGATAATGATTCAACTAACACTTATGAAAATATTTCTGCAGGTAATGTTGATACAAATGATAGTTGTGAAGATCAAGTTAATCAATTGATGGAGAAACTAAAAATGAAAATGGCCACAAGGGTTTGGAGGCATTTGACTCAGGGTTATTCATTGATTCAGAAAAGGGTTGGCTTGGTGCTACTCCTGATGCCAAGGTCATTGATCCTTCCAGCTCTAACCCTCATGGGTTAATGGAAGGGAAAGCACCAACATCTCTTGTTGGATTAACCAAAGAAAAGGCCGGTGATGTCTACAAACACTGTGTTTTTTATCCAGAGTCAAATACACTAAAATTGTTACCTACTTCAGATTATTACAAACAAGTTCAAGGTCAAATGGCAATTTCTAAACACATGTGGTGTGACTTTGTTATTTGGACTCCCCAGTGGATTAACAATGAAAGAATAAACTTTGATGAGAACTACTGAATTAGAATGTTGGAGAAGCTGGAAATGTTTTATAAGCAGTGGTTTGGACCTGCTGTAATCCAAAGACAGATAAAAACACATGCACTGTGAAGGTCATCAAATAGGTTCACATTCTCAGTAAATTTTACTTTATTCAAATAATGTCTTAATCAAAATGTCTTTCACAGTAGAGCAATCTGTTTTAGTTAATAAACAAAACTCTTGAATATATTAACTGTCTCTGTCTGGTAAAATACTACTTTAGGTTTGCTAGAGCACAGCAGCTTTGTTGGCAAGATTTTGGCAAGTTTCATATTATGCTTAATTAAAAATGATGTAACATGTTTTAACTATATGCTGTGACCGTGCAAACTTTATAATCAATAGCGCATATCAGAACAATTTTAACAATTAATTGTAACTCTTAAAGGTGCATTACATCTCTGTCTAAAAAGCTGGCTTTATTTACATTTATGTTTTGAAACAACGAACTTTGTAAAAAAAGTGGTGATCAATTGCATGTATTTTCATTGCTGCTTTTACGATAAAATAAATGATCAAGATAACATATGGTAAGGCTTTGCAAGAACATGAAACCTAGTTTATTGGTTTTATTATGAGCAGGAGGCCCAACTGTATGCATACCTATGCAATGGACTGTACATATTTAACCCTATCCAGTCCAATGGGGGTGGAATCCACACCCAATGGGTGTTTTCATCATTACTTTAAAACAATTTGGATTTCAAAGCTCAAATTTCACAACTTTTCCTCAAATTGTATGGTAACCAATTGAATGCCTACCTAATTAAATGAAAGTATTAGCTTGAAATTGATTTTAGAATCTTGTATGCTTTGCTGTTGTGATTTAACAACATTTTTGTTTCTTTTTTTTATTTTGCATTTTGCAATAGCACTAAATAAATGCATATGATACATGCATGATGCTCACTACTCCTGGAATTCCTGCAAAACTCCTGGAATTTGGAAATTTTCTTCCAGGGCCCTGGAAAACTCCTGGAAATAAGATAATTTCCCTAAACTCCTGGAAAACTTCTGGAATTTTGCGAAAACATTTTCGTCTGTTTCAAAACAAACCAAAACCTGCAGAATCATCTCACTCCTGATTACATTTTTTGTATTTTATGTAGACTTAATTTCATTTGCTGCTACTGTGGTAGAAATTACTTGATATTGCTGCATTTTTGCATACCGAGACGGAGAGAAAAACTAGGTTTGGGTCCTGGAAATATTTTTTTTTTACCCTGGAGAACTCCTGGAAAACTTCTGGAATTTTCTTATCAGTCAAAGAGCACCATGTAAATGTATTACAAAAAATTGAAATACATTCAAAAATTCAAAGTTGTATGCCATTAGCATTATGTCATACAGCAATTCAATAATTGAGATATGAAGTGCTACAAAGAACTACCAAACCTTTTATGGGGTCAATAAAGTCTTTAAACTGTGTTTCCATCATGAATAATTTGTTAAAACAAATAATAGTGAAAATCACCTTAAAAACATTAATTTGATATCACTATATGACCTCATTAAACTTAAGTGCAAAACAATACCACCAAAAGATTTGGATTAAAACTGAGAAAATTAATGAGGGATGGGAGGGGGAAGGATAAAACCCCCCTTGGACTGAGAGATCTCAAAAAAGCTTGGACTGGATAGGGTTAAGTAAAATTTATTCAATAAGAGGGTCATGAAAGTTTGAAAGCATACAACAAGTGAAAAACACTTGATCAATGACACCATTTTCCATCATTTTGCTTGTTGTACAATCTAAAATTCGAAAATTTTTTATTCTTTCCATTGCACGTTCAACATGAATTCGCAGGGATGCTATCCTCCTTGTTTTTAGAAGCTCACTTTCCTCAAGTTGGCTTTTACCATTTAAGAAAGGGGGGATATTCACAACTACACCCAGCCCAACAAACAAGTCTTGCACATCAAAGCCTCGGTCTGCCATTACCATGTCATATCTATCCCACTTTTTCTGTAAAATTCCACTTTGTATGGTCAACTCTCGGTCTTAGATTGACCCACCAAACAAAGCTGACACAAAAGAAATAGCACCCGAAGGTGTTATGCCAACCAGTGCTTTTAATGTATTGTGGTTTTTATAACTGGACCAAGTTAGCTGTTGTGCCTCAGGGTTTTTTGGTTGTTCAACAAAAATTTCAGTAGCATCAATGATGCATCTTAACTTGGGATATTCCTTTTTTACATGAACTGGCATGTTAGCATCACATTGCTTTCTTGTGGGCCAAGTGTCAAGTCCTTTAAATCGTTGGTAAAGAAAATTGACCCATGATATGAAAATACGTGAAACATGAGACGGGGAGATTCCAAACCTCCAGGCTAGATCTTGAACCAGCAATCCCACACGTAATCTACAGAGTACTAAGAGGAACTCATCTTTTGGAGTGAGCTATCTAGCTGGACCACGTTTGGCAGATTCAGTGGTTTCATTTCTGCTACTACCCCAATAAACAAGGTTATTTACAGCAGGCCCTAAAAACTCGTACACAACATCAAACTGTAATTGGGAAAATCCAGTGTAAAACTTAAATATTTCGTCTTTTTTTGAAAGGTTGTCACAGGAAAATTTTAGGCTGGTTACAGTATTTGACAACATCTGATTTTTCAACAGACTTTCCTGCAATTCTATTTCCAATTCATCAACCCTGCGTTCGAGGCTTTTTCCGTTTCTAGTCGAGTTTACAATAGGTTCTTCATCTGTGGGTTCAGAAGTCACATCCATTGTTTGTTCAGTAGACTCTTTTGAACTGGTACAATCAGGAAGCTGAGTCTTGGTTGCTTTGCACGTTTCAGAGTCAATTGCCAGCTGATCTCGCCGATCTTTTGGCTCTTTTCGCTTACGTATTTCCTTTTTAAACACAAATTTCGTTGGGTAGGAACCGTCTTTCAGCTTTCTCGTCCTCACAAGTCCTTTTCGAACAAAACAAGTATCTTCAAAATGGTCACTGCATAAACGAGCGTGTTCATTAACAGGGCTGTTCGTACGACGAATTTTCGCAATCCAAATTTTGAGTAAAGCTTTATCTTTTAATGGCAAGCGAAGAAAGGAAACTCCATTGTTATTCTTGGAAGAGTTTTGACAACCATAAGCTATACACCAATGAGGCATTTGCAATTGAATAGTATTGAATAGTTCATCAAAAATCGTAAATATTATAAAAAGAATTATGTGACCACATACAATCACCACCAAGCCTCACTTTCATGTACTGAGCCGGCCCGCTGACCAAAACTAGCAAAAGCGCTATTGATTAAACATTACGAAAAAAAGTTGGTTGCTCGCGATGAGCAGTTGATTCTCGTACGTCATCTACGTGAAATCTCCACTATCTTCTGCTATGGGCGTGCTTCGTCACTCGCTCGAAGTCAAGACCCTTGGCATACTCGAATAACCTCTGCGATTCCTATCCAAGATTTTTTGGGCCTCCGCACACTTCTTCCTTTTATTTGAAAATTTAAGGTTTGCCTCGCCAAGTGTCATCCTCTCTCCTCACAATGTGTCCAACACACCTCCACTCCCTTTTACTCACTTCATCCACAATGTTTCTTTTTAAGTTCTGTTCAGGACCATTTCGTTTCTGCCTAGCATGGAGTTGCAGATTTTCAAGATCCGTAATTTCTATTCATCAGCCTTTGTGATAGTCCAACACTCGCAACCATATCAGAGCTTTAACTTAACAATACCAGCGAATAGCCTCATCTTTGTCTTAAGACTCTACACACTGGACCTTCAATTTACTCCCATGATTCTGAATGCAACCCACGCCTTCCGAATTCGAACTTCAATGTATGGGACTATCCTGTGCGACTCATTGTACTACCTCCGTGCATAAATCTGTCGATGTTCATGTCCATTCAATACTATTGGGCTTTGGTCTCAAGAGTTAATGCGCAACTTTTGTGTCTTCTTCGCATTTACTTTTAAACCGACACCTTAACTTCGGCGTCCTTACGCCTTCCTTACCAACCGAGTCATCTTTTGTTTGGCATCTTCTGCGTCTTCTGATGGCAGTGCAAGATCATCCGCGTAATTTACATCTTTATAAAACTTGACCATGAACCCACTCTACACCAATGTTACACACTTATATTACATCTCCCTTCTTTAACTAAATAATGTAACGCAAAACAAAACTAGTTTCGATATATCTCCTAGGCTTTTTGACTGTTCTTTGCGATCGCCGCAGAGGAGGTTGCTGTTCGTTTACAAGCTCTCCACTTCCTTGTTCGTTTACAAGCTCTCCACTTTCTTGTTGATCGGCGTCGTTTTCTGTATCTCCAGAAACTGAAGGGTCAGACTCTTGGGTCGTTAGGGGTATCTCTTGCCGGGGGGAGGCTACCGCTGTAGCTCCAGTGAGTGGTGAGACCAGGCAACCAGAATGCATTCTTGCTTTGTCCACTGGCTTTGTTTCTGGGGCCTTTCGGACCATTCTATGGTTTCTTCTGATTTGGGTTCTTGGGGTTTGGATTACAAAAGATCTTGGATTTTCATGATGCCGTATCACTCTCCCTTCGCTATTCATATCTGGGATCCAAACCTTTTCTCCCTTTTCGAATTCCGCTCCTTGGACTACTTTATGTCTACGGTTGTAGTTTTCTTGCAT
>JAPEIX020094390.1:0-10385 GCA_026122405.2 Zoanthus sansibaricus
AATGGACAGTGAAAGCATAGTTCGAAAGGTTCTCTCGGAACTTGTGCAGGGCTCGACACTAACGGTAGCCAACTAGCCACAGACCAGTAAAAATTCAGTTTTGGCTAGTAGATTTTCTGTTTCCACTAGCCAATTTGGCCAGTAAACCAACTACAAGTTTCTGTCTTTATCAAAGAAGACATCTCAGAATTTCAGCGAACGGCTAGTAAAAGAAAATGCTTTGCTTGTAGCATCAAAGTTGACACTAGCCATTAGACTAGTAAGCTGAAAAGTTAGCTCGAGCAACATGAAATTATTTGACTGTTTTTATATGGAATATGTTGCTTATTTTCAGGACCAGCAATATTTGGTGGTCCATTATTGTAGACTATTTCCCTATAGCTATTTTGCTGTAAATAATAACAATAATACCAATAACAACAACAATAACAACAACAGCGATTTACTTAAGGTAAGGCATGACAGTAACTGGTAAACTTGTGGCTCTAACTAGTTTTTTGCGACTGAAACAGCAAAAATACTTAATAACCATACCTTCACGTATGACTTCAGACTCTCCAGACGGTTGGCTTCATGAACGACTGCCACAACACGAATGAGCACACTTAAATTAAGGTTTAAAAACATTAACTTTCAACAGTAACTAAATCAAAACGAGGGGGAAAAAAGGCAAAGGAAAAAGTTAAAACACAAAATGATACGCCGTAAAACTAGGTCAACCGTTTTCGTCTATGTTGGTAAATTGGTGACTTTAGTGACTATGGTTCCTACATCAAGGATTACAGTCAAGGTACAATAAAGTTTAACTTACGTTCAGGGCTGATTAAGATATAGAGAAGATGTTCAAAGAAAGCTCGATAACAGTTTAAGCAAAGTTAGAGTTAGAGTAAAGGTTGAAAGATAAGCTACGAAAGTGGTAGGCTGGATCACCATACGGGATAACAAGATTTAGTATAACCCTACTAACGGTCTAAAACGCATCTTGCATTCTGACTGGCTATTGTACTAGAGGTTTTGCATGTGATAGCCTACTTGTAGAGAAGAGATGTCCTCGAAGTCTCATTGTTAACTAGTATAGGGGTAAAAACGCAATTGAATAATGAAAGGCAATTTCAGCAATTAAGATAATCCATGATGGTCAAGGATTCTAAAACGAAACACATACCGTGCAATATAGAGAGAGACATCGTCACTCTCCGTGACGAGCAGAAGGTGAAAAAGTTGGTTGAAAATCACTGGAAGAAATCTTGTGATGGTACTAACTTCCACCGCATAAAGGAGCTGTAAAGAAGAAAAGCGATAAGATGGTGAAAAAAAAGCTCACTCACCAATCTTGAACTTGATTTACACAAAACATAAAATGTTTTCGTTTTGATAAGCATTATTTACAGGTTGAGATGTTTTTCAGGAATCACAGCATTGTCTTTGTAAGGTCATTGACTTCTTGATAAACAATTGGGTAACCACTGAGATTTTAGCTTTAGCATTAAAGATAAGGATGTTATACCGTATATGCCAAATATCACAGGACTTAAAAGAACCAACACACATCTATCGCAAAAAGTACACAGGGTAGTGATCTCAATGTTATATTGTCTATATATTCTACTGAGAGCATTCCTAAAATCAGAATCTGAGGCACATGCACATTTTCGTAGATAATTATTTATCATGATTACTATCGATTATCATTACCACCTTTTCTGTCAGTGTTGATTCCTAAAGCAGATAATTCCGATCAAGTGGGGAATAGAAAAACGCAAAATGGCTGGGAAAATAGATGAATTTCTCTTTCTTACCTTTAGTAACTTCGTCATCTCAGCATCTGCTGAGGGTGTTTCGTCAAACCTCTCGCAATGCAGGAAGAAATTGTCCACCGAAGGATCCTATAGAAGATTAAAGGATAAGCACGGTAATAAGTAAACAAGACGCTCTAGAAGCGTTCACTGGGCTACCTTTTGCTCCAGCTCCCTCTTCTCCTCACAACACAATCGAGCTAGAAATGAACCTTGCGAGTCGAGCTGGCGCCATAAGGAACTGTGGGATACATATTTTGCCTGGACAACAAAAACCACGGAAAAACAAACCTATTTTATGACTGGCCTTACACACAGGTAGCCCAGTACCAAAGAATACACAAGGAATTGAACAACAGACAAGCTACAACATATAACAACAGGGTGAAAGAAAAAATGAATTATTTCCCAAAGCCACAATCCAAATGTGTTTATAGTCTGCCCAAGAAACCTAACAAACTTAATCATACTACAGTTGTTTTCCTTGTGGGAACAGGGAAGTCAGGCTGGCATAGTGGTCATCAGTCGCACCTCCCAAATCTATGACCCGGGATCAAGTCCTGGGCTCCGCATGTGGGCTGAGATTTGTCAATCTCGATCTGACTCCAAGGGTTTTTCTCCGGGTAGTCCGGTTTTCCTCCCTCTGCAAATTTGACTTTCACGCCAAGATCTAAGCCATCGAGGGATTAAACATTAGCCTCTGGCTAGGAAGAATGGGCAACTACTTCCTTCGCAATTGACGTTAAATAAAGTATTTGTGGGGTGGCGTGGTTAATAGTTAGTGAGATCTCTCGTCCCAACCACAAGGTCCCAGATTCAATGGACGGCTCAGTAAATATTTAAACCTTAGTGAAACCTTTTTTGCCAAAGCTGACTTAGCTTGCCATTTTAATATGGTTGATAATTGAGTACCTGGGAGCTAACCTGCAATGGATTAATCTTCTGTCCAGCCTAACAGTACAGAAAGCAGTAATAAGCGCTTTCTCCAATAAGCCAATAGGGTCAGAAAAGGGGTTTAGCTTTTACCGTTTTAAAAACTTGAACAAAATGATAATATATTAGTATCATCTCCTCCTAAGGTCAGCATAACTACCAGTTTTATACTGGGCTACCTGTGGTAAGCCCAGTCATAATCTATCGTGGTTTTTGTCAAGACAAAATTTGTATCCCACAGTTCCTTGCAGTGCAGGCTCGACTCACAAGGTTCATTTCTCATCATCTTCATCCTGGATTCCTGTCCACTTCCCTTGTCCCGTGTCTGTTTTCTTGATGTTTTGGAACTCCTGCCCTTCATGATCTACAAAGGGCAGGAGTGCAAAGAGACAAGGGAAGTGGAAAGGAATCAAGAGCCAAGATGCACTTTTAAAAAGCACAATTATATTGCAAGAAGAGCAGTTTTTACTCACGGCGCAAAATAAACTGGCGTTTTCGGTTTTTATTGGAGCATCCTGAATCGCCATGATTGTCAGCTTTTTTTCAGCCTGACTACTTTTAGAATTGTTTAGCTCGTCGCGGTATGAGCTTTGAGGATTGATTTCGTAGTTATAATTTTGAGGTTGATATTCGTGTTTAAGTTTTTGTGGCTGATCATTGTCTCGTTGGTATACCCGAGGTTGAATTTCAGGATTATTTGGTTTCCGAAAGTGGGTGTTGTAAAGATATCTATTAGAGTGGCTTTCGTATTTATATTTTCGCGGTTGATTTTCATTCTTAATTTCTTGAAGTTGTTTTTCGTAATTGTCAGCTTTTTGAGGCTTAATGCGGTTCCTATTTTCTCGATTCTGAAGATCATTATTATATCTATAAGGTTGAATTTTATCTTCGTGTACTCGTACCTGATAGCTATTCCTGTATTTTTGAGGGAAATCTCTTGGTTTATATCCCTGATTAGTATAGTCCATAGCATTGCCAGTTAATTTTCTACAGATTCGCATTTGGAAGTTGGCACCGGGGCAAGTCTTTGATGATCTACATTCGCCAACCTCACTACCACCATCGCTGGAACACCAGTAACAATCCTGGGACTTTTTTAAACAAGTTTCGCAATCCTGTTTTCCTTTTTCCTGGACACAAACCCCTTGATTATCATTTAGAAAGTACTGCCAGTACTTAGAGTTTTTATAAGAGTTGCGCCCTTGAATCAAATTCCCACACACAACAGTTAACAATAACAGTAAAACTCTAACAATCCTCATCTTCTAATGCATTAATTTGGAAACGAATTGTTCTTGATTTTTTTCCCTTTCAGTTTTCTTGCTTTTCCTAAACGGTCGGGAAATGCTGTAAGTGGAGCCAATAAAAGTATATTTGTTAGAACATGACCATCCTTTGCAAACGCGTTGAACATCACAACTGACACACCGATGTTTCAAATAAATGGCGCAAAACTTCTCGGTTGGGTGAAGAAGAATAAATTATCATTTTGTTCAAAACCAGTTAAAATATACACAGGTTCAAATATTAGCATTCGTTTACATAAATTCTCTTTGTGACCAAACTGTAGCCATTGGCGCTTGATTATTGCTTTGATAATTCATTATATAAAGACTGAGATAGTCAACATTGTTGAGCGTGCAAAAATGCTGACTTCAGAACAGACATTTAGACACCACAGCACAAGTTCTTTTTCAAACGCAAACTTAACAGAAGACTGTAGAACATGACTCGCATTAAAGTTTAGCTAGACATAGTTTTAACTGGTTGAATATTTTTATTGATAAAGTTGTTGAAGTGTATCGCGAGCTTAAACTACCATTACAAATTAGCCAACTCGAAATTTAAATGCGGTGGCCATTCGCCGTATAGTTAGTGTAAGAAACAACAGCAACAACAATTGTCAATACTTTATTCAGCTGAGGAAAATTTTTGACAAGATAATCGCAGCCCGCAGAAATAGCAAAGCTAGTCGAGTCGGGCTGCGTTTCTCGCCAATAGGCCAAAAGAAATACTCGCTTAAAATGTTAACGCCTCGCCGGTACTGAGCGAGATCTAGAATATTAGAATTTATCTAGCTTTAATTCTTTAATTCATATTAACCATTTTTTTGTCTACTTAATTGAATTTATTAATTATGATTAGTGTTTACATAGTATAACATTACAAAATACAACTTTGTAACGGCAGTTATTTTTTAAATTTTTAAAAGATGAAGGTTTACAATTTTAACTGATGAACATACAGATGATTTTCTTGCTTAAGAATCGTATACAGTCCTGCTAGTTTTTATTTGATTAATTAAAGCGTCTATCTACCATTTACTACTTTGTTTGTTTAATGTTTGTATAATTATTAAAGTTTTTCTAAAAGATTTGAGACGTCAATTTAGCCGGTGAGACATTTCAAATCGACTTAAAATTATTCATTTATCCTTTATATTCCAGTCATAAACCTAGCATGAAATCCCTTAGCGAACCAAAAGCTTGTTAAAAATATTTTAAATTCTAAGTTTACACATTTTAAACGTGGAGTACGAAACAAAAAGCCAAAGGCAAAGAGTATGATTGATTTCAGTATAAACTATTATGTTATTTGTTATACGAACATGATAAATTATAACTTCCAAACTGTAGAATAATTATATACTCACTTGTTTTCTTCCGCCCACTATCTTCAACAGCTGGGAGTGGGATGTTGGCCTGCACAAGTCATCTAAAACTAACCACGATAAAATTTAATTTTTCTTGTTATAAACCTTTGTCTGAACGCTGTGTTCTATCTTCTATTTGCCGTTATAGAAATTTGATATTGACACAAAAACAGTTTGAAATTCGATAATCTTTTCTAATTATAGAGGGCATTTTATATTGCTGCCCTGTGACCCGCTCTACCAGTCTGAAATGCCATTCAAGTGCTGATTGAACAGAAATATCATTATACCCTCCCGAATTAAAGTTTGCGGGCGAACTATTTTTTTAAATCTTGTTTTCTTGTTAACAACAATTAAACACTGGTTTATGTTGCTTTTCCTCTTCAGTCTTTGATCAATTTACATTACAAACACTTCCCACTTATCAAAAACATAAAATTTTATTATAGCTTTTTTCTCATCTTTCAAAAAAGAATAGATGTCTTATGTCATGAGGCCTATTTTTTCATCACGAATTTACGAATTTACTTGCGTTACTCCGCGTTTTTGAGGCGCTAATCGCTAGGCCTTGACACGAATATTTGGCTATTTTCTGATATATATATTTACAAGTTTTTGCGTATTATTTCGAAAAAATATATAAATCTTTAATGGCTATTTTCCAGCATTTTCTCTCTATATAATATTTCTTGCATTGATAAAATACTCAGTTCTATCATTCTATGCTAAAAATATTTCACTTCCGGCTGCAATTCTCCTCATGAGTAATATAATAGTATATAATATATATATTCACCTTATATATTTGTTTAGTTTCAAGTTAATTGCATATCATAGGCCTTGAAGTGGAGCGGATATATGTATATTTATAAAAAAGAAAGGTTTAGTTATACAGTCATTTTTAGTCAAACTCATGATCGTGACACGCATGAAAAGTTTAACCACTGGCACTGTATAGATCAGCTGATAGATAGCACATGCAAACCGGCTAAGCCACATCTCCCAAGCATTGTGCTTATATGTATATAATTTTATACCATTACATCTGTTTAACACACTATTATAAAGTGTGTTAACTGAAACTTTGTGAAAGTTGCTATTTTTAAGGCCCGGGGGAACTGGTTGCCCGACCAACTTATGAACCGGCCATTGGTTGCATCAGTTTTCATTACTGTACTGAAATAAGGTCACTTTGCTGTTAAACACATGCAATTTTCACCGTAAACTCCCGTTTATTTTTTCTATAACTCTTTCTGAGGTATTGCCCGTTGTACATTTTAGAGCTAGAGAAGTTAAACTTCATAATTTCCCAGCAGGGGTACATCCAGCTCACTCGCGCTAGTCCTATCGACCGTGTATCAAAGGCCATTCTCTAGCCTTAGACCATTTTTTCGCTACTTTTAGTGATATTTCTTATGATATCTCCATCATTATTTTTGAAATGTGAAAAATCCGATAATCACATCACAGATTGAATAAAAAGGAAGCCTCTTAAATATTTTTGAGATTTTTTGGATGAGATTTGAGGGAGGAAATAGGTTTTGTAACTGTAGTTTTTTAAGAGAAATTTGAGTTTAGAAGAATTTTAGTGAAGTTTGAAAATTATTTTTGGATCGGAGTTAATATTTGATAGAAAACCGCCAAACCGTCCCCTAACGAAAGTTGCACTTTCGCATGGTCTGGAGGGACGGTTTGGCGGTCATCCCCCAAATTTTTTTAACTCAAATACTTCTTTCAACTCCGTCACTATCCACCAAAATCTAGGGTAGAGAGTCCCCTTAAATACTTATTTGTTAGGGCAACTATATGTCATACTGGCATGAAGTATAAACCATTTTATCATTGACAATTAATAGTAGCAGTAGTCACGTGATAAATGGTGTCACGTGACAGTCGGTTGTTTATGGCCGGCGCTTATGAAGGACCAGCGTTTGTGTGTTTAGCTTCATTGTCTTGAGTTGTAATTAACCCAAACTAGCTATGGTGTCAATGATGCGACTCCTAAACTTAAGAGTTATTTAACATCACAAAGTTTTTGCCGACGTCCGAGAGCAATGTATAGAACCCAGAAAACCCACCACAGGCACGTCAGACTTACATATGAACGTTTCACACATTGGCCGTTTTTATGCCGGGATGTTAAAGTCGTCTGAGACGTTAAAGTCGTCGTTCTGACAACTTTAACGTAAAATAAGACAGACGCATTTAACGTCTGACGACTACTTTATTGTCTTTAGTTAAGAGCGTCTAGAAGACGCACTTAACAGACGACTTTGACGTCCCTAGCATAAAAACAGCCTTTGACTCACCGCGACAGAGTAAAAGCTTGGGCTTTTGCACAGGGCCCTTAGATGCGCGGACGTGGTTCGCGCAGTTGGTAAGATCTGTGCTTTCTAACCACAAGGTCCCCAGTTCGATCCTGATAGTGTGCCGAGATTCAAATATTTGTTTGACCTTCTTTTCGCCTATGCCAACTCAGCTTTCCATCCTTTCGGGGTAGGCAAATGATAACCAGCGTTTGCTGGGAGCTAACCTGCGATGGATTAGTGTCCCGTCCAGGGGGAGTCATTTTTAAATCATATTTTAAATTGATCATTAGTTAATCTTATTTACTGACCTTGTGGTGCAGTAGTCTCTACATCACATTGATGACCCACATTAATCACAGTTGCCTCGATTGTTTCACATGGAATTTGCTGAATCTGTGACATCTGCGACAACACATTTGCTGCTGTTGCTTCTTCTTCACTTGACATCATGTGATCAATCTTGACGTTACAGTTACAATAAGGAATCAGGATATGCCAGTCAAGACTTATATTATTTCATGGCACCACAAGAAAGCTCCCTGAATTTATAGTCCTGAAAAGAGATGTAAATGAGTCAAAAACACAACTAAGTTACTAATTTAAACAATATGTTTTTATATTTTATTATTCAATATCAATTAATAATTATATAATATTTAACAATTATTTTGAAGGAAAATATGAACACTCTATGTTTTAAGTAACAAAGCTCAATCTAGTCAAGGTTCAAAAGTTTTTAGTATTGTTAGAAGCAGACAATGTAAACAGTGCACATGTCAAAATGTGGAATAAACCATGTGGTTATATAATATAAGATATATAATATATTAAAGAATATTTATGAATCTGTAACAAACATCTAATGTAGGTGAAAAAATGTTTTTCGAAAGTTGAAAATATGTTTCTTGATTGAGCATGAAATTAAAGTTTGAGATTTCCAACTAATGAGACAAACATTCCATTTAATTCATGATAATGGAAAACATACATGTATGCAAAATAGTGTTGAGGAAATGAGAACAGAGGTGACACAAAATATATGATAATATTCTTTTGATTCACAAGTGAATGTTGGTCACTCGTATCATTATTACATTGTGTTGAGTGATCATCTGGAATAAAATAGTTCAGAGAAGAACTGGTGACTGAAGTCTTGAATTAAAAGAAATTAAAGAATCAGTCGCATACTGATATAATCATGTGATTCATTGCTGATTACCTAGTTAAGCACCTGAGGTAAAAGTGGAAAATTGACTATCAATATGAAGAAGCTAAGAAATATTGAATATTGACTTGATAAAGCTAAGGAATACAGAATATTTCATTGGGAAAATACAACATATGGAATATTTAATATTTCCTGAGAGAGAAAAAGGAATATCCATTATTAATCTAGTAAGGTATGGAAATACTCAATCTGATAAACTAACAGAACTTGGAATATTTAAAGTTAAGCAGAATTATCAATACCATCCAATCAATGGAATATGTACTTTTTACAATGTAAACAGACATCGTATCCCAAGTCCACCAGAAGTTTCAGGAGTCTCCCACACATTGATGGCTCCCTGATGCCCACAAATTGGACAAAATATCCCAGAATGTAAACCAAGCAAGAGCCAGTTTAAATATATTTGAAAAGATATAGGCATAGATCTATATAAAAAGTGGTTTATGACGTTTGCAGACTGCAGATGACAGAGACTCAACCTCAAACTAAACCCTAATCCTAACCTTTTTATCCACTAGAAATGCAGGTTTGCAGCTGGGTAATTTTGATCGAACTGGTGTCGCAAAAATTGTCCAGAAAGCCATGACTGATTACCACAGGAACCAAGAATTTCACCAATGAAGTGAAAAGGATGTCCCATTCAGACCTGAGAAACAAACTTATAGCTATAGCGGCTATAGGTCGAGATCCTGTACCGTTGGTTTTCATATCGAAACAGCTGGTATAGCTCGATGTTCATCCAACCGTTTACGGTGTATTTCTAGGTTTTCCTCGCTAGGCAATGGGGATAGACGGGATAGACTTCAAATCCACCGTAATTGCCAACAAAGGCACGTCCAAGCTGCCATCGGGAATACTCCTTTCAAGTCAAAATGTCTCTTAAATGACAATGATGACCATTGGACAGGCTCCAAAGAATTGGACAGGCTCCAAAAGCAGCTGTCAAAGCCAAAGAGACGTGGTCCTTGCAGCTTCTTCTGAAGTGGTCGGAAGCAATTGCGCTCGGTCAGGAAAGCCCTCGTAGAGCTTTTGTGCCTGGATCAAGGGTCGAACTTCCATCTGGGGCTTTCCTAAAATGGGGGGTACCCCCTATTGGATAGCTATAATGGAAAATCGTATAGCTGGGGCTTTCCCGATAGCTGGATGGTTTATAGATGAATTTTCCATTGAAAACCATCCAGCTATTGGGCTTTCCCACCTGGGCTAGCGCCATATCTGGGTCAAGGGTTTCGGAGAAGTCGCCAGGAAATGTACCATCTTTGCCGATGTAGGGATCTACACCTCAATTCCACGGAGGATGTGTAGAAAAGCAATGACCATCTGGTCGGGGAATCCAGATCTTGACATGGCAAATCTTGATGCAGCCATGCTACCAAGCAATTGGACGAATGGCAGTTTCTCCAGAACGTGTTTGGACCTGCGACGTTTTCAAACGGCAAAATTCATCTGAAATGGATGACTGG
>JAPEIX020094432.1:0-10385 GCA_026122405.2 Zoanthus sansibaricus
AGGAAAAGCCAAAAATTGATTGATTTAACAAACTTTTCCTTCGTTTTCTTAAGCAGACAGCACGAGTTAAATTACTTTAAACAAAACGCCTAAAATAACATACATTCCACGGTTCGGTTTGACATTTAATCGGTTCCGTGTAAACGTAGCCTAAAGTGGATTAATTTACATGCTTCACTTAACTCTTCGACACAATAAATTTTCTTGAAAACTATTCAACAAGCAGGGTCAAGATGCAAATCAA
Source organism: Zoanthus sansibaricus (assembly GCA_026122405.2). NCBI lineage: Eukaryota > Metazoa > Cnidaria > Anthozoa > Zoantharia > Zoanthidae > Zoanthus > Zoanthus sansibaricus. The sequence continues at coordinate 245 of JAPEIX020094432.1, forward strand.
GTTAAGCAACATTTTCTAAGCTCCACTGAATATATTTTTTTTAATCTAAAGTCGTAAACTATAGCCAGAAATGGAGGTCATTTCAGGACAGATGTATGGAAAAGATAAGTCAACATGAAAACTAGAAATTTTTTTAAATCGTAAAGTTCGCCCCAGGGCTGACAATTTCGACGTACATAGAGACCATTAAATTAAGTTTCAACTCAAGGAACAACATTTAACAAGACTCCTATTACTCGTATACATCAAATTTAGATCTGTATTCTAATTAGTTACAAAGAGCTTGGCTCAGTGCACTAACCAATTTTCACTAATACTTCAGGGCTGGATTATTCAAAGGTCGGTTAATATTAACCCTGGTTTAAGCAAAACTTAAAGTAGCAATTTCTTCTGTAAGAAAAGGTAAACGATTCTCTTAGAATACTGTTTGGATTTTCCAAGGGAAAAACAAATTGTTAATCCAAAAATTGCAACTGAAATCCGACTCTGTAAGGTTGGGAAAAAGACCATGGTTTAAAAATTTAACCCTGGGTTAGTGCCAATCAGCTTTTGAACAACGGTGCCCAGGGCACATATTTGATTCTCAATATCTTAAACTTTTGGGCGAGGCATTAAAAGAATTATGTAAAAGTTAAAACCAATACACCTGTTCGTCCTCAATCAATCTTGTGCTAATGAGTGCATTATTGTGATAAATATCTAAATTTAAAACACAATGGAGTACTAAAGTGATGACGTCACAAAAACGTGAAATGTGAAATCACTAAATTGCTAATATTCAGAAAAAGCAAGATGAAAGATGCCTCCACGCCGAAATTTAGCATTTTGACACCAGTCAGTGATGAGATGTTGCCATACTTTGATGACCCCATACAAAATCTTTAAATACTGGTTTAATTCCTAAAGTTAAAAACCAAGCTATTTTTAGATGAATTTGTATGGAGTCACTAGAGCTAACAGCGGTGATATCTCGCCGACAATTGATTAACCAATTGCTTCTGTAAGATGCTGCAATGACAAACTTATATATTCTCGCTTTAGCACTTTTCAGCCAGCTGGCAACACATTATAGAATGGATAACGTGAGCTAAATTAGTCATCCACGCCACTTGTCGAGCCCAGAACCCCAATCTCCTGAATTGTTATCTAATACAAAAGTTTGCACTCTAAATGACCACGAAAATAACCGTAAGTATAAATGCATGTATTATGGGAAGCGATCGTCAGACTTTAAAAGACCATTGACTGTGTGAGGTTATGAGAACTATTCGAAGTTGGCATACCATTTTCTACATATGGCGCCTCTGGTGACTCTAGACTGGTGGAAAGAGACTTCACATTGATGAGGTTCGAGAGATTAACTCTGTCATTAGAGGTAGCATCTTGATTATACTCATTTGCGGATGTCATGTCTGAAGGAAGACACTTGGAGAATGTGTTACTGTTAAAACTGTGTTTGGGTGGCTTGTATGTTTTCCATGCCAAGAAAAACGATAACGCTGACAGAAGTTTGAAGATTCCTCCCATAAGAGCTATGGAAGTCCTACGACAAATGCAACCGCACAGATTAATGTTTAAGTTAAACAAAAAACAACGAAATTATTATACAAGGGAATTAAAAATCTAATAAAAAACAACACCGTTTTTAAAAGACATGTTTCGACATGCTTATGCCATCATCAGTTTATTAGAATGAATGAGTTACAATTGATAATCAGATAAGTAGTAAGCTAGTTAATGAATAAATGATTTACGGTAATGACATCATGCCTTACAAGTAATGATGGCATAAGCATGCCGAAACATGTCTTTTAAAAACGTTGTTGTTTTTGTTAAAGTTATAACTTTTTTGCTAATATCAAGACCTTTTAAAAGTGCAAGAGTTATAACAGTTATAATATAAAACTGAAAGTTTCATTCATTTCACTGTCATTGTTTTGGTTTTCTTTTGTTTGTTTTTCCTTTCATAATTATGTGTACTACATAGATTATAGCAGTCCTTTGTACTTCACTTTGAGACCTAACTGATTCAAGTCTGTACATGATAATGACTTGATACTGTCGAATTGTCGAAATGTCAGCTTTTGGCAACAGTGTTTGTTTTAAAACCATTCTATACATCCTTGTTAATTTATTTACATAGTCTAATATTAGAAATATTTATAATAAATTATGTATAGCAGTTTTACTGCCACCAGTTACTATTTTTTTTAAATTTCATTTTCCAAATTTTTGTCATCCATCAGTATAAAAATGATTCTTTAGATTAGAAATTGTACATGGATGCTATTGTTTAAACAAGATATATTTACTTAATTGTACATCAAAGTGAAAAAAAAACTTAATAAAACACTGGCAGTAAAATGATACGCCAATCAACAGCCACATACAAAACGCACAATTATTAAATATAACTTGCAATTCTGTGGTTGTATGTACACAAAGATTAAAGAATCCAATTAAACCTTAACTTTATCCTAGCATAAAACAACAAAATAACCAATAAATCTCCCGAAAAAAGGGTGAATAAAACTAGTAAACAATTATTTATTTATAGATCGAGGTGTAATTCATTTAAATTTAGAATATTCACGGATTGTATTTGAATGCATACCTGACAATTCTACAACTCGAACATGGAAGTCAACACCAACAGTTGGGTCACAGTTTTCAATAAACTGTCCTTCAGTAAATTGCCTCAAAAGTGAAGATTTTCCAACTGTGCTATCCCCGATGAGAATAATTCTAAACTGGTAAAAGTATTTCGGTTTAAGTCTGCCTGAAGAAGCCATTGGTGATCGATTAGATCGGTTCATTTTGGCTGTATAAACTATATGTCGTTGTCAGCTGAGCGTCAAAGACGTCATGCGTTTAATCCTGTTCAAATCTGTGAAAAGCAGAAATTGACACCTCAGTTATTTACGGAAATTTACCAAATCTGAATGAGAGCACTAGAAAGCATTTATATTAGTCGGTGAAATCACATGGTCTGTCTTCAAATCGGCTTTACAATTTGCTATCTATCATATTGATACACACTAATTTTATCGCAGTTTGAATATGCAAAAAGTTTCGCTAGAACATAATACGTTTTTGCTTTCACAAACTTAGATTTTAAAATAATATTAACACGGGCTTACATTTTTGGAGTTACCTACCTTTCGTTATCAATGTTGTTGCAATCCCAGTTCATGCAACGACAAGCTGTTGTTTTCGCAACCTTCACTGTTGATCTGCCAAATATGGTAATTCACCCCATATTAGGAACAAAACAAATTCAAGATGGCGACAACAAGCAGCAGTGAAGACTGCAAAAAATGTAACTGGAAACTTTATAAGCTCATCAAAAAGAGATTGGAATTGATTACTTTCTTAGGTATGTTTATGCGCAACTGAATGAGATCCTGACCATTTTATATTTTGCACCTCTTATTAACCTTTTACATGCTAGATTTTTTAAAGCCAAAAATTTTAATTTTCTTAAAAAATAAAAACTTCAGAATTAGTCAAAACCAAAGACATTCTTATATTATGTTTGCAAAGACAAAAAAAATGAATGGTCATTTAATAGGGTTTCATCAACAGGTTTAAAAGTTAGGATGATTTTAATTTATATGAAATCGTTTTAAGCAGGATAAGGGTTAAGTCCAGTCCAAGGCAAGCTAATCCATTTTCACCTTGTATTATACTGCAGATATCTGAACAGACATAACTAGAATGCTGCTGAAAAAAATACCAAAACAGTTAATGTTTAGCAGCAGGATGCCTAAATTGCATGCAAATCTACAATTGGTTTCGGCTCCATTAAATCCTGTACCAGCTAAAGAACAATTCAGGTGGAGCCACCCACTAAGTGAGCGCATTAACTGAACAACGTTAGCAAAGTAAGGAAAACCAATAAGTAAAACAGTAAAAACCAGTGTAGCTCTGCTTTTATAAGCATCGAGCACCCTTGTTTACGGATTCGAAACATTTTCTATGTTTTATGTAGCTGTATTGGCGTACCTCTAAACAACTGTTTTGTCAGGTATAAAGCCTGTGTAAACTTTACCTGATATTTGGCTCTGAAAAATATTGAGTTCTCAAACATTTGTCTGTATCGCTTTTTTTAAATTTTTAGATGAAAAACATGTTGAGGTAGGAGATGGTACTGGTGGTGGTACTTGTTGAATATTAACACTGTCAACACAACAACTTCATTCGTTTATGGTCTAAAACACAGTGACTAACAAAAACATTCAGTTTGAAGTGCTTGGTTTGTCATGTTTTTCCTTTTAAAACACTGGTGCTAATGACAGTGAAGGATATCTGATTGTTGTTATCTCACAGCTACCGGTCCCCTGCTGCTTTGTCAAAACTTAAATTCCAAAGTTCTTTTGATTAAAAAGCATACTAAAATGTGGAAATTTTCTTCAGTTATTCAAATTCTGAGTTCATCTATAGATGACAATAATTTTTATGTAAAAGATAAAAAAGTGATACAGGGACTTTAACAAGGTTGATTTTTCCTTTTTACAGTTTGCAGTCGCAGACCAAGTACTGGGTCCTCCCTTTACCACAGGGTTTATTCCAGCAGCAGTAGTAGTAGTGGGTCTGAAAGTGAGGAAGAAGAGGAGATGGAAGAGGATGAACACAGTGAAGTGGAAGAGAGTGATGAAGAATCAGAAGAAGTGAGTGAAGATGAAAGCGAAGAAGAGGAAAGTGAAGAAGAGAGTGAAGATGAAAGTGTGGAAGAATCTGAAAGTGAAAAAATCCTCGGAAACAAAATTCATACCGACATTCAAAGTGTCCCAGAGGAGAAGAATGGTAAGTCAAATTGCGTTTTCATTGATTGTTATTTTATTTTGAATTTGTTTTTTGTGATTAGAATGTGAATTTAAACTCTAATGATAAAGTTGTGAAGAACTTATAACTGTGCTCAAAACTCTAAAAACATGTGAAAAGTCCTTTGGCTCCATCTGTAGCTACCAGAGGCATAGTAACGCAGGTTGTGTAAATGCAGTTTTAACCATGAAAAACACTAAATTATAGCTTCCCCTAACCCTCAACCAATCAAGAAGCACTTCCTCCAGTACATACAGAAAGGCAGTTGGATTTACTGTTTATATAGTTGCCTCAGTTTAACATGTCATAGCTGCAACCTTGGTCATTCAGTATCTGACCTCTAAAAATCCCCTCAAATAGGAAAATTGATATTATCATCATCATCATCGTTTACCATCACTAATTTCCCACTCCTGGGGCTGGGTGTTATGTGATTTGCCACCACTTTTCTATTCTTTACCATATCTCTGTGATGTCTAACTTCCTCATGTCTTTTTCTACTACTTTACTCCAGGTCTTCTTTGGCCTACCTATTGCCTTCTACCTTCCACCTCCAGCTCCATCACTCTCCTTAGTATGCTATTTGCAACCCTATTTTGTACATGACCTACCCATCTCAACCTCATCTCATCCCTACTACAATGCTACTATTCTATGAAGATTTTTTGTTCAGTTGTCACAGATATTATGGGGAACCTAAAGTCCAAAAGGAGTTTTTGATATGTTAAACTTCATCTTTGAGGGATTACAAAAATGTGGGTTTTTTGGACTCACCCCTTCACAAATGTCTTTAGAATTAATAACAAAAATAAATGTGCAAGTTCATAACTAAGAGAGATGCCATATTTGTGGTGGTGACCTAACATCACAACATCAAAATTCTTTGTTCTTTTTGAAGAACTGGAAGCCTTGTGAAGGTCATTTTTAAAGAAGCAGAGATTTTTACAAATGAATTTAATGTCTCTACTATAAATTTGCTAAAAATTCCTGTGTAAACTTTAAAAGCTCGAAAATTGACATTTTTGGAATCTCAAATATACATACACTTATCATCTCAAAAATAATTTTGGAGTTGATGTTCCCTTTAAGCTGCAATAGCTATCTAAAATTTGATGTCAATGCAAAGCTCTCCACAGGTCTAGCTATCTTATCAAAATACCACACTCTAACTTTTGACACTCTCACCCTCGCCTCCCTGGAGATAATGTTGACAGGTGCATTGCACACATAACCTCAAAGCATAGAGTTAAGGAATGATAATCACTCAGTAAATTTATTACACATTAGTTGGTATTGTAAAAAGTAAGCAAACATTTTTTGAATATTAAAAAAAATTGAAGATATAAAGTGCTCAGAGATCCTGAGTTAATAGCTTTGCAGAATGGATTGAATCTAAGAATATTGTTCATTTGTACTTAAGTCAAGGTTAGATTGTGAAGATGCATTTAATTTGAAGGTTAGTTTTGAGATGCATCTTCAGGCTAGAACAGGTTGTATATTAAAAGAGTGAGCACTTAGAAATTAAAAGAAAGGGAATATAAAGATAAAAGTGCTTCCTAGTTATTGGTCTTGCAAAATAATTCAGTGTTTTTATTCAGTGTCCTTTCTTTTTCTCCAAGACGTTGCTGGAGAAGACAATGTAGATGATGCAAGTGAAGCAAGTGAAATCTCTGTTGGTACTTTCAGTCCCTGGAAACCTCGCCAGCTGGATAGCTCGAGGGATGAAAACTCAATCGAAAGAGCTGTCTTTACTGAAACTATATCAGAAATATCAAGTTATTCTCAAGGGAAAAAAGTTGCTTGGTTTGATCAATTTGAATCAAACAATATCAAACAAACAAGTAGTGTTGATGATTTGCGGGTCTCTAAAGATGATTCATTAGATGAAATAATAGACGTTGAAAATGCTACTATCTTCCATAAACGCAACGATCTTCAAGACCAAAACTTGGAAGAGCTAACTAGCTTAGCAAACAACAGGTTTGGACCTGAGCATGATGATTCAATTGTAGACATTGAAAACGATGAGAACCAGAATACTTCTGTAGAATCTATATCTGTCGAGAACGACCAAGAAAACCTGCATTCTGTGATGAAAGTGAAAAACGATGAAAAATATGGAGAGAAAGAGGAATTTTTATCTCAACTTACAGCAACTGTTGTTGCACTGGACCATTCGTACGGCATCCCCAAATCAGAATCATCTCTTGATGATGTTGTTTTGACGTCAGAAGCTGATGAAAAGATTCTCTCAATGATTGATGAAGATGATGTACTAGAGGTTGTACCAGATCTCTCCCCAACAGTGACTCCGTCACTACCAGCTCTATCGAAACAGCTGTTCCAGCACAGAACATTTGAAGAGGATGACGAACTTGTGTCAGAGTTATTGAAGTCAGGTTTAGACTATGAGGATGCATTCTATTTAAAGGTTGGCTTTGAGAGACTTCTTCAGGTTGGATCAGAATCTGTCAACAATGTTCGATGGACTTTCCATCCAAATATCCTTTTACACTATAAATATGTTGTATTTATTGACGATTATCAGTTAATTAATCATTCATCATATATTTTCTACTTTTTACTACTTTCATTGTTGCAACTCCTCCGGGGAAAACTGTGCAAAAACCAAGTAAATGAACAACCTCATAGCAAACATTTGCTAATTAAGCCCCATTGGACAATTTTTATTTGCTGGCGCGGGAAGCCCTATGAATACGAGCAATTTTCATGTGTCAATATTTATTTGCTAGTGTAAGCCCCGTCTACTCAAGCAATTTTGATGCAGTAATTTTTATTTGTCAATTTTTATTTGCTAATTAAGCCCCATCTACATGAGCAATTGGCTGGGATCTATGGATGGCATAAAACAATTTTAAAGTTTATGTATTAATTTGTCTATTGGGACAATTTTCTTATTGTGACCATTTTTATTGTCATATAAAAACTATTTTAATATAATTTAATTTATAGTAAATAACTTAAAGTATGCACGCGCTTTGGATATTGTCTTTTTCTTTGTTAAAATAAATAGAACCTGCTCTCTGTGCCTTCTTAGCGTGGTGAAAACCTCGGCAAAGTTTATTTTTTTTGTCCCAGACGTTCGCCTCGGGTTTCATTAGGCTTTAAAGGCGCGAAGAACTTGTTTTATTCTTTTAAATGACTTTCGTCTTAATTCAATTACTGTTAGTAGTAAATGAGAATAGTTAATGCTATTACTATGTTATTACTAACATTAATAATATTGATAATAGTCTGGATGCCATAAAAATGTAACGATTCAATTCAATGTATTTATTTTTGAACAAAGGTAATAACAGCTATAAGGGACTTGGTGATCGGCCAATTTCTTTTCTTAACTATTCTCATTTGCGGCACCTGCCCCTCCAAACCTTAAGCGAGGAAGAAGACAGAAAACAGAGATTGGAATGCCCATTCATGTGACTGGAAGCGCGAGAAGTGAAGGGTACTATAAGATTGACATCAAGGAAAAGGTCAAATACGTCGAGTACATGAAACGCCAATTACAACCACACACGCAAACATGTTCTAAAGATGACGATAAGGTAAAAGCTATGATTAATGCAAATTTTTTCCCGACCAAAACATTTTGAGTAATACACGCCTACTTTAGCTTGCTGTAAAGTTATTAGAGAGTTTTTAAGCACCGGAACATTTCTTCACGACGGAGGTCTATTTTCCGTGGGTGGACCGGGTAAAGCGGTGTTTTATATATGGCGCGAACTTTTAACTTAAACAGCGCGCGTATTACATCGACGGATGCACGCAGAGTAGGAAGGCGCGAAAACTAACTTTGAAGAGCCCAGTCGTAAGCAATCTTTAAATTGTAAAATTAGCTACACATACGACAAGAACCTGGTGCAAATGTTAGAGTTAATGGAATTATAAGAAAATTATTTACTTACAAAGGTTTATTGACGATTTGTTTGGTGCTTGAAGCCATTTCTTTGAGAAAACTACTTCGCAGTGCTGACAGACCAAAATAAGGCAGAAAGAGGCTTGTAGGTTTTGGCGATGATCACCACGTTCAGATAACAAGAACTCCTGGTACTGAAGCTCTTTATTATTTACAGTTTCGCTTTATTAGTGTACTAGCATTGGCACAAATTTAGAATGTCAATAATGAAAAAGAAAACTTTACAAAAACAATTTTTGAAATATATTCATGCATAAGAAAGTTTTCCTATGTTGTTGAACAACGTCTTGATGACTGGTGTGTGTTTCTCGTAGTTTAGAAACTTGAATTGTCACGATTTGTAATCATAGTCTTTAGTAATACAGCTCCTTCCAACAATGTGATCAGAAATGTTGGTCACATAATGCTTAGATTATGCCAGCACGAGAAGTTTATTGGTAAAAAAAAACATCAGTACTGGACATGCATCATTGCATGTCCATTTCTGGAACATGCATCATTGCTGGAATATGCTTTATTGCTGGATCATGCATTATTACTTGAACATGCACATTATTGCTGGAACATGCGTTATTGCTGGAACTTGCATCATCACTGGAACATGCATCATTATATGAACATGCATTATTGCTGGAACAAGCATCATTACTGGAAGATGCACATTATTGCTGAAACATGCGTTATTGCTGTAACGTGCATCATTACTTGAACATGCATTATTACTGGAACATGCATCATTATTTGAACATGCATTATTGTTGGTACATGCATTATTACTTGAACATGCACATTATTGCTGGAACATGCATTATTACTGGAACATGCGTTATTACTGGTACATTAATTATAAATGAGCATGCTTAATTGAAACTAGGCTAATGAGAGTGAAGTAACTGTACCAATGAATTTATTTGAATGGATGCAAGCTAGTTTGTTTTTGATAACAATTTTCCCTTAAATGTATTTGTTATTGGGTTCATATCACGGTTATGGCATCATGAAGCAATCATTGCCGTTATGTTTGAAAGGGAAATAACGATAAAACTCTCAGCAACTATAGTCTGATAAATAAGATATCTTTCAACTTTTATTGAATGATTTTAGCACCATTAATTTGTGTGGAAAGATATGCAATCAGTAGTTGGTATCAATAGAAAACGCCTATGAATTTTGTTTACAGAAGCTTGAAGGAAACAAAGCGAAACAGCAGTCGAGAGAGAATCGAGCAATGCAGAGACGGTTACAATCAGCAGTTTATTGCGAAGATCTCGGGGATATTCTCAAGTTCAACAAACTTAGGGTAAATAGTAGTAGTAGTAGTAGTAGTAGTAGTAGTAGTAGTAGTAGTAGTAGTAGTAGTAGTAGTAGTAGTAGTAGTAG
>JAPEIX020094504.1:0-10385 GCA_026122405.2 Zoanthus sansibaricus
CATATTCAGGCTCAAGAGACTCGATAATATCTAATATTTCCGAGACATAGGAAGGTCTATGTTGCTCAAGTTTATACAACGCTAATTCCAAATAAGGCACAAACATTAATCTGGACTTATTATCAGTAGGTGCAAATAGTACGCTTTTATATATTGAATTAATATATTCATCATCTCCAGCCCGAACAGCATATCGTATACGTACTATGAGAGATATATCATCATTATTTCTTAAGATAGTTGCCTTATCATAAAAAAATCGTGCTTTTTCAAGCATGTCACCTTTTTGTACTACATCATACCACTCTACATAGGTATTGCCAAGTTCTATATAAAAATCACTATCATCTGTATATTTCAAGAGCCATGTGTTGTAATACATATCTGCTTCTTCAAAGTCTCCTTCTACATCACGAGTAAATGCTGCAAGATTTAAAAATCCTTCTCGTGAGTAATTCACTACATCTTCTACAAGAGTAAAAGCATCGTCAACAAGAATAGCAGAAAATAGCTGCTTTTTTAAGATAAGTTTTCGTATATAAGTACGTAAGTTATCATCTAATCCGAATATAAGTTGTAAATACTTTTTTTTGGCATCATCATAACGCCTATGTCTTTCATATTCACGAGCATAGGAAAAGTAAAACTGTTCCATCGACCATATATCGGAAGCTTTGATAAAACGTGATTCACTCTTTTCATATTCATAATTCTGCAATGCACTAAAGCCTAAGCGATAATATATAAAAGCACGTACTGGTTGTATGACAAAGAACAATCCAAAAAATGCTACAAAAAATAGCCCAGCGACTAATGGAATAATGCGCCGTGTGACTACATTTAGTGATCGTGTAACCGCCTCAGAAGAAGTATAAAGTCTTTCGGATAAGGTTTCATGCGTGTATACTGTACTATCTACCGAACTCGGCAACATTACTTTCAGTAATTTTTCACATTCAAGATGAACAATATGCGGTGACGCAGAATCAAAAATAAGATCTACAAGCTTCTCAGCAAAGTGACTTATCTTTTCATCTGTTAAAACAGAAAATACGGCTTTTTTTATTATAATATTATAAGAGTTTAAATTTTCAAAAAAAAGTCTCTCATCTTCAGCAGAAAAGGCACGCAAAGATTTATAATGCCCATCAGCCCTAAACTCCTTATCATCACCTATAGCAAGTAATGCATCATTACTGAGTAGGTTTTCAACTTCCGATTTAGAATCGGTAGAACGTTCTCGCCGAGTCTGCTCTTCTATTGAAAAAACTTCATCATAAGATAAAAGCGAATCTCCAGTACCAATCAATTGATACGCCTCTGGCAATGCAAAATCACTAGACGTAGCAACATCTACAACAGTATCTTTCTGATTATCTAACTCTTGCTCAATAAAATCTATGTTATCTTCTATTTCTTCAACGGGAATATCATCGTCTGGTTCTTCACGTGTATCAAAGGACATAGCCTCCAATACATCAGCGTCCTTAAGAAGACTATCAAACTCATCCACAGTGGCATCAGATTGCGAATACTTCGTCCCCCCTTCCCCATCTTCAACGGTTTGCTCATTTTCGATCGCCTTACTAATTAAATTTTGAAGAATATCACGCTGCTTTTCGGTAGTATTTTCTTGCAAGTCAAAAACAGAAGAAAATTGCTTCCCCTCTTTTTCCAAGATGCTGCGCTCATCGCCGAGTTCTAATAATTTTTGTTCAAAGGCACGAAGTTGGCTCTCATCTACCATGATGTATTACCATTATAATCGGCACTATTAAATTACTACATTACATATTTAACCTACCCTTGTGCGCGATAGTATGGGCACACTTCTGTACAAAGAAATTCTAGGTTGCTTCGCTTAATGTATCCCCTATAACATAGCTGTCTATTGTACTGTTGTACATGCTCTTTATTTATCTCTAAAAAATTCCTTATACCATTTATTATGACTTTGAAATTATAACAAAACGAAGAAAACGTAATTTAGATCACGATAACTATTTGCAAGTGCGAAAGATAACTCGACTTTTATTTTTCGAAGATAGTACAACATATTGCTGCGTTTATTCAATCAATTGAAAGGTACGTGCATAAGTTGCTTGCACTATTGGCGTTGGCGCTGCTCCATGATTGCAAAACTCTTGAGTCGGCTCTCCATCGCTTTGGCTAGACCTATGCTCATCGCAAGCGATGAACGCACCGCAGACATACTGCTTTCAAATGTAGACAATGCACTTGCTCCGTGTGTTTGCAAGGTCCGCTATGCTGTGCGCTATATCTGAAACATGCACCGAGACAAGCGAGAGGTTTGCGGCGGTTTGTAAAAACTCACTCTCGTTGCTCATGCCTCAAAATGCGTTGGTAAGCCCCTTTGTTCCGGAGGTTGCTTTCTGGACAGGCATCAACGCTTGTATAATGCTTAACATACCACTTCAGAGCATCTACCCCTTAGTGGCTTGATGTCTGAATGTTCTTTCTCAAAAAAGAGGCAAGCTCTTTATCGACAAATGCGCCAATGACGGCGGGGTTACTTTCGAGCGCTCCAGCGATAATCTGCCATGTGGGCGGAATGAGAACGCTAATAAACAAATTCTTGGTTTCCTCAACTGGTTCGGGAGTGCTGTCTTGCCAAGCGTATCCATATCTACTACGCCCGGTGCTAAATAAAGCATCTCTATTCTATACACCTTATCATTGCAAAGATCTTACATATATATTTTTATGTACTTTTCTCGCATCTACGATTTGTGCATCGGTAATTAGAGACAGTGAGTATCACTAACTGGAGTCTGTTTGATAAGGAACCAAGAAATATTACAAGACACATAAAGAAACGGTGGTATGAAATGACACTCAACAAGTTCTTATTGTTCGAAATACTGTTGCTAGACATGTACAACGGCTTAAGCAATTGCCTGACAAAAGAAAGAGACAATGATTCGTTTAAGTGCAACTACAGTTTATGGGCTAGAATGAAAAAGCGAAATGATCAACATAGTATCCTTATCATAACCGGAAGAAACCACGATTGATAAATGTCTAAAGAATGAGTGAGAGAAGATACATACACAACATACAGTAGAGCGCATTGCCTACACTCTAAAAACGCATACTAATCATATTCATGAAAAGGGACTGAGAGTGTAAGTGCTTACGATCAATCTGCTTTCAAAACGATACAATCGCATAGCGCCTCATCACAGCCATTAATTCTAAAAAGACTACGTAAAAATACATAAACATCGCAAAACATTTCTTCATACTCAGATAAGCATGGGACCGCCTTCAATAAATGAGCTAGTTTCATATTTTTTAATATTTTCATGAAACATACAAGCAAGTAATCGAGCTTGCGTTTCATAGGCTTGCACATCGATCCACATTTCACGTGGATCCAGAGATTGATCTATACCTTGACACCGCGTACATACATCAAAACCAAACAAAGAATCCTTCTTGAAACTACCATTGACTATATCGCCATCACAAATAGCGGTAATAATAGAACGTGTAAGTTTTAAGGAAATTCTATTTCCTTTAGAAAAACCTCCCCCTATCCAACCTGTATTGACGAGCCATACTAAAACATCATTTTCCTTCACTTTCTTCTCAAAAAGTTCCGCATAAATTACTGGGTTAAGCGGCAAAAAAACCTCCCCAAAACACGCCGAAAATGTCGCAGTCGGCTCAGTAATCCCTACTTCGGTATTCGGTGTTTTAGAAGTATAACCACTAATAAAGTGATACATCGCCTGTTTTTCATTCAATCGCGCAACGGGAGGCAAGACCCCAAAGGCATCACAAGCAAGAAAAATAATATTCTTAGGCTCAGAAGAACATGCCGGCATTTTTATGTTATCAAAATGACTTAAGGGGTAGGCACCACGAGTATTCGTAGTAATAGTCTCATCGTTATAATCAATTTCACGTGTCATGGAGTCATAAGTTAAATTTTCTAAAAGCGAACCAAAAGTCATGCAGCGCTTTATATTTTCAGGCGGCTCAAAACACTTGGGATAACACCCTCCTTCCATATTGAAGATACCATCATCTGTCCAGCAATGCTCATCATCTCCTATGAGAGTTCGGTTATTATCAGCAGATAGTGTTGTTTTTCCTGTACCAGAGAGTCCAAAAAAAAGCGTTGTATTATTTTTATCATCGATATTAGCTGCGCAGTGCATGGGCAATATTTTTTGAAAAGGCATGAGATAGTTCATAATGCAAAATACACCTTTCTTCATTTCACCCGCATACTCCGTACCAAGAATAGTTATTTCTTTACGAGTAAAATTTATAATGATAGAAGCATCAGAAGTAACCCCCTCTGTATGCTTATTCGCTGGGAATACCCCCGCATTGATAATTGTATAATCGGGATTGCCATATGCCTCCAACTCTTCCGCTGTGGGAACAATGAGCATGTTTCGCATGAAAAGTGCATGATAAGCTCGAGAACAAATAGTACGTACTTTAATTTGATACCGCGTGTCCCAGCCTACGAAACTATCTACAACGTAGATGCGATTTCGTGAATCCAAATAATCGAGAGCACGTGAACGATTAATTAAATACGCACGATCGTCAATAGGAATATTGATCTCTCCCCACTCTATAGTATTTTCTGTAAACTTATCTTTTACAATTCTTTTTTCCTTAGGAAGACGCCCACTATACTTGTGAGAAGTAACCGCAAGTGCCCCCGTGTTTGAAATAATAGAACCCTTTTCATAACGAAGGGCTTCTTCATACAAAACAGGCGCAGAAGGGTTTCTTAAAACTAAGGGCTTGGTTATATGCAATGCAGATAAATCGTACGGAACAAGGTGCTCATGATAATGTACAAATTTCATTGTCCTATAACTCCTTAAAATTTCATAGCTAACACTATCTTTATGTTTTTATTGTAATACAAGATAATGAGCAATGTGTTAAGCCCTATAAAAAACAACTTAAGACGCGATATGCAAAAGTCCAAGTCGGCACTTGTCATGCTTTTCTTACGTTTATAGAGCGCAGCCAAGATTCACTTCCTTTACATGTTACCATTAGTTATCATTGGATTCGAACAATGTAAATAGAATAAACAATCCTACAGAGTACTAGTTAAGCGAAAAAAACATTTCTACGAAGTAAAAATATGCGAGTATTTCTTTTCGATAATAGCACCAATATGTTCACAGCCCAAAAAGGGATGTAGAAGGCATTCATAAGAAACTGAAACTTTCACTATTTCTATTATTTTTTCATGATGTATTGTCAGAACTCTGTGAGAAATATGCGTAACTACGGCTCAATCATACGATATGAAAAACAGACTTAAATCTGACGCTCATGTTAATTCATAAAACTAAAGTAATAACTTGCACTTCAACTAAGTATATCTAACGCAAAAACCACCTCATCTGCTAAGATTAATTTTCGTATCCAGCATCAAGGCTGACGCAGAATTATCTTCTGTCATTATAGTTTTTTGCTATTTGCTCCTGTTCCTTGAATGAATTATGCTATTATGATGAAAAGAAAGTACATATGGCGTCGTACCCAAGCGGTTAAGGGAGAGGTCTGCAAAACCTTTTTGCGCCGGTTCGAATCCGGCCGACGCCTTTTATATTTTTGCTATTACGTGTTTAATCAGCAAGTCACTTATTTCACAAACAACTGATCCGAATGTAATGTTCCTATCCATTGTCTAGACTCACACTGTTCACAAGATTTTCCACGTAGTCTCAAGAAGTAATAAATTAAATAATTGCATAAGCATTGAGCAACCTTCCACGACATAGGCTCTATCTACAAGATATTTAAAATAAGAATTAAATGAAAAATATGATAGGTAAAAAGTTTAACAGAATAAAATGTAGATATACTAGCTCAAGAAAATAATTATATAGAAAACTAGCTTTCAGGATACCATTTATACAAAACACTAAAAAAACGGAATGATACGAATGGGCGAAGAGGGACTTGAACCCCCGACATCCTGCTTGTAAGGCAGGCGCTCTACCAACTGAGCTATTCGCCCGTATTGACTTAAAGTGTAAGAGAGTTTGTAGCTATTTGTCAATAAACCTTGCACTCAATAGAATAAGTAAAAGATATGAAGAGTATTCACAACATAGGTATCATCGCTCACATAGACGCAGGTAAAACCACAACCATCGAACGATTGCTGTACATTACAGGACTTTCTCACAAACTAGGCGAAGTAGACGAGGGCACGGCTGCTATGGATTGGATGGAACAAGAACAGCAACGCGGCATAACTATTTCCTCTTCTGCAACCACCATTTCATGGAAAGAACACAGCATAAACATTATAGACACTCCCGGACATGTCGATTTTACCATTGAGGTAGAACGCTCGCTACGGGTATTGGACGGAGTCATCGGCATTTTTTGCGCTGTAGGTGCTGTAGAACCTCAGTCGGAAACCGTATGGAAGCAGTCTCAGCACTACAACATAAAAAAGATAGCTTATATAAACAAAATGGACAGGATAGGTGCAAATTTTGAAGAAACTATTGCAGACATAGCTCAAAAGCTAGAGGTAAGGCCTCTACCTCTCGCCCTTCCCATAGGTGCGGGAAAAACTTTTGAAGGCGTTATAGACCTGCTTGCCATGAAAGAGCTGCACTGGGACACAGAAAAAAATGGCACCGTCTTTACAGAAAAGTCTATTCGAAAAGATATGGAGTCTGTAGCAGAATATGCGCATAATCGCATGCTAGATGTCGCTTCAGAGTACTCAGATGTGATTGCGGAAAAATACCTTGCCGACGAACCTATTACACATCAAGAACTACTCAACTCACTGAAAAAAGGCGTTTTGGAGCACAGCATACTTCCAGTATTCTGTGGAGCGAGTTTGAAAAACATAGGTATACAAGTATTACTGAACGGCATTGTGAACCTACTGCCGAGCCCCGAAGATATGCCCCCGTTGTTAGTCCACGACTTTGAAAACATCGAAAAAACTATGCCGTGGACACATACAAACAAGACACTGGCCTTGGTATTTAAGTCAATGGTCGACAAGCACTTCGGGCTCATGCACTTTGTAAGAGTGTATAGCGGCATCATAAAAAATGCCTCCAGCATTTTTAACATGACTACAGGTGAAAGAGAACGCATAAATCGTGTAATGAAAATGCATGCCAACAAATGCTCACAAGTAGAAACGCTACATGCTGGTGAAATAGGTGTGATTATAGGACCGAAGAACCTACGCACCGGTCAAACCATAGCGCAGGAACTGAAACCGCGAGTGCTCCTAAAATATATACCTGTGCCAGAACCAGTGATTTCTGCAACCATGGAAGTGCATAACATTTCAGAACGAAACGCACTCCTAGAAGTGCTTGAAAAGCTGAGTGTCGAAGACCCAAGTTTACGCTACGGCGAAGACGAAAGTACTGGACAAGTGCTCATTTCTGGCATGGGAGAGTTGCACCTCGAAGTTATATCGACACGCATACAAAGCGATTACGGCATACAGGCTCGCCTCGGAAACCCGCAAGTGAAATATCGCGAGTCCGTTGGTACAAGGCACAAAGAAACCTTTGTACTTTCTTCTATGCCAAGATCCAATGAAGAATATACCGAACTACACAAGATACCACTTAGCATTACACTAGAAGTCGCACCGGGTGGAAAAAACACAGGAGTTGTGTTCTACTCACATATCAAAGCCGACAACAAAGAAACCGCCAAATACCTCGCACTTTCATTTATAGAAAAAGGTGCAACCGAATCCGCACTCTCGGGCATTGTAGAAGGCTACCCCTGCGTGGATATGGAAATACACCTTGTAGACATCACTTACGACTTTAGCTCATCACCATTACCCGAAGAACTACTATTCAGTTATGCTGCCTCGCGTGCCTTTCATCAAGTCTCATTGCAAGCCCATCCCATAAAAATGGAACCCATAATGAAATTGGTTATTTCAAGCCCTAAAGAATGCGTAGGAGACGCTCTTAGCACCATAACCCAGCGCATGGGTATAGTACACAAAGTAACCGAAGGAAGTACAAACAGCACTATTCACGCCGAAGCCCCCTTGCGCCAACTGTTTGGTTATGCAACAATCGTGCGTAGCGCTACGCAAGGCAAAGCGTCATTTAGCATGGAATTTGCTTGTTACAAGCCTGCAAGTGCTCAATAGTTCTTACCACTGCGCATATGTATGTATACTGTAGCGTATCAATTGTACCATTATGCTTTAAGTATGAAAGCATAGCGTGTTTGCTTAAGTTTTCTCTAGGTTAGGGTTTCAGTTTGGTTCGTCTTTTGTGTATGCAAATCAAAATCTTTGAAATCACATAAAGCGTCGTTTTATATATAATTGTAAATCAGCAAAAAGACTATGAAAGACTCTACGTATACTAGTACCACACTGGTTCTCGGTGGAGTGCATTGTGCAGGTTGCATTCACTCCATAGAGGCTGCGCTCAAAAAAACAGACGGCGTACATGAAGTTTCGATAAACGCATTAACTCATAAAGCTTTTATAAAACACACCAAGGGTATACATATCGGTGAACTCATAAGTGCTGTGCAATACATGGGATACACAGCAAAGATGGAGACCAATATCATGCGCTCTACAGACAATGTACAAGGTGCATATGAACCATACTCAGAGAAAACTAAGGATAGCGTCTTTAAAAATCTTGTCCTTGTATGGATGGGCTTTGCACTCATCATGACCATAATGATACCGCACTGGCTAGGAAATCCCTTACCCATAGCGCAGCTGTGGCAAAGCACGGCTTTGCTTATCATTTCTACAACTTTGTTTTTTATACCCGGCATCGATATCATTAAAAATGCACTGCGTTCTTTGCGCTATAAATCGCTGAGCATGGACGTACTTACTTTTAGTGGCGTAAGCGCAGCACTGCTCTCAGGCCTTTTACGCATAGCGCACGACCTCGGTATGTTTGAACAAGTAGGAAACTTTGCCGGTGTAGGAGGCATGATAATTACTTTCGCAGTTGCTTTTGGGTCGGTGAACCATCCAGTTTTCTCTCTGTTTTATTTCTCCTCAGCGATAGTTGTTATGTACCATGTGTAGTGCAGATACAGCAGACTCTTAAAAAATGAATAAAAAATGAAAACTTGAATTGTTCGACTACTTCAGAAACCACAAGTCACAACACGTTTTGTGCATAAACATCACGAATAGAAATAATTTCCGGTTTGAGGAAGTCCCACAATGCGTGTAGCGCGTCTAAAAAGTTTCCAAAATGGCGGATATTATGAAAGTGTGGACATTTTTATTATTGTTGATGTTTTTGAGCAGTTCATTTGCTGAGAAAAAGAAAGATCCCAAGAAAAAAACAGCGAAAGAAAAGGCAAAGATCGGGAAAAATATTTTAGACTATAATGAAGTTGATATGGAGCGCTTATTGGATCAATGGGACGTAAGTTGTTTTCGAAACTGATATTATTCGGTCATTTTCATTACATGTAAGGCTAACCAAAAATTAGCAGTTAAGTATCGAAACGACTGAGCTTTGAAATACTTTTCATTGTAAAGTATTGTGTATTTTTATGAACGTGTTCCTAAAAAAAAATTAACGTGCTTTGGTTTTCTGCACACCTGCATTGAGTGAGTTTTGGCCAGCACTTGAAACTGAGACTAAGTACGTAAGTTATAAAAAAAAGAGATGACATAAAAATTCTTTAGAGTACTGTTGTGTCTCGCTGTTTTCTTTGTATGACGCACATTGATATTAATCACTGGAAATATTGATGAATCGTTTGTTTTTATAATCTAGTTTGGCCTTTGAATAGAACATGCTGCGATAGCAGTTGGAATTTAATCTCACGAGTGACGAGACATTTGAACTAGTAATCACTCATGTTTACAAGTCCTTCCCATTATTACTACACATTATCAGCTTTTTTTATTTACATTACAGCATTAGCTAGTTGTCAATACACTTATTTGCTGCAATTTAATGCAATATTTCACTTTTCTGTGGAACCCAGGTGTCTCACCTCAGTTTACACAAGGCAATGCAGAACATATACATGGAGAACATATCTATATTTTCTTTTATAAAATTATCATTTTTTGATTTTAAAATAATTTGGATAGCTGTTATTTAACAAGTGTGTTAACACTTCTCTATTGCATTATGAAGCTCAAAAATTATATTATTAGCAGACAAGTAAGCGGATTGGCTGTTTTAAAGTTGTGAGAATTAAAAGTTTCATAAGCAATACATATGTTGTGGTTTAATTTTATTTTTGGTTTAATTTTAATTCTGAACTAGTTCAATAGTTTTTAAACTAGTTCATTTTTTTTAAAACCAGTTTAATTTTTTTAAACCAGCTTATTTATCAACTGTCTGATAAATAAGCTGGTTTCT
>JAPEIX020094529.1:0-10384 GCA_026122405.2 Zoanthus sansibaricus
AAAAAGGGTACTCACCAGAATTTTGGGTGGGGGTGCCACCCTAGACTTTCACAACACTTGACCCTGTTCTAAACTAAAAATAGCTTGATTTTGATATCCTGTTCTAAACAGGTTAGGTCTGTGAATCAGGAAAACTTCAAATACATCAGACCCAAGTCAAACCATTTCTCAAAGAATTATGGCCCTTTACTAAACCGTTTACAAATATTGCAAAATTTTATATGCCCTGCTCTAGACAAAAATTTCCATGATTTATTCACTCTGTCCTAGAATGGATGGTCTAAAAACCATACCCTGAACAGTTGCCTGTGTACAGCCGCCCTTTCAAAAAGAATACAGTGTACAAAATGCCATATCACGTAGGATCTGAGAAGATTAACCAGCTACAAAATGCGAGAAACATGAGTGAAATAAAATGAATAGCTGGAAAACTACGTTGAAATTAATTTGTCTGTAAACCAATATAAGCAAGAGGTCGGATCAAGCCAGCAATTAATCTTAACGTAGTTTTTCAGCTGCTCAGGTTATTTTACCAATATATGGGAGTACTCCTCCGGGCCAATTTGCGGCTTGCTTTGACCGGCGGTAGAGATTTGTTTTTAAAAATAGATTAAAGGATAAAAATTGAACATGACTCAAAAATCAATCACCAAAACACGTTCAGACATAGGTGTGTGCTAGGCGTGACTGCTAATGATTTCAAGCATTTGACAAGAAATGAAATTATGTTGTGTGCACTCTCTTTTCATAAGAATTTATGATATTAACGTGTGTTTGAAATTGTCTGGAACGATAAAGAACATCAGTACCATACAGTACACTGCAAAAAATTTTGGCGCACGAACGGAGCAAGAGTTAAAATTTTAGAATTAAAAATAATTTAGTTTTAAACAAGTCGTTAACTATGATTCAAATGAAAGCACCTGTTAATGATAACGAACTGGACTACTAAAAAACACGGCGGAGTACACCAACCTCATTGACATGGCTAAAAAGCATAAGGAGCAAGACTTTTGAAAAGGGGACCCATCCAAGGAATATTGCTTGCTCCGGGAGTCACGTAACCAATCTGCACCAAGGTTGCATAAAGGTGGTGAAAACTTTTAACGCATTTTTTCGCGCAACGATGTTGCGTTAAAAGTTGGCGTGGCATATTACACGAGCCAACTTTCTCAATATTCGTCACTTTGAGTTAAAAGTTGTTGAAACCTTTTCAAAAACTCGCAACGCGTTGCTGTGCAAAACATTACGCGAAAAGTCGGCTCCGGTACCATGTTACACAACAGTCAACTTTTAACACAGGAGCCTAGCGCAACATCGTTAAAAGTTGGATCATTTATATAATATTAAATACCATTTTTTTTATTTATTAGTGTGATTCTAACATGAACGCTGTGACCTGCATGTGTTGTGAGCGTGTTGAATTCCAATAGTATATATGCCTAAACTATATAAGCGAAAAGCTTCAATAACTAAAATCTGCATCCAATACTCAAACCATATGTTTTTCACTTAGTGTTTTCTACGCATGCGCTTGCGTTAAACCTCCCACACATCCATGCGCTGTAGTGATGGAATATTTTTGTCTGAGATCAAAACAACCCATTTTTTGCTTGGCCCTGCCATGAAAGCCCAAATAATAAGATCTCCGAATTAACGTTCCTACAGAACTACACAAAGTAAGTAAGTGGAAAAGGATTCACGTCGGTCTCATTGGTCAAGCGCTTCTTTACAACCAATCGAAATCAGTTTCTACCGTGCACTTCCCATTTGCTTCAATAAAAAAAAAAAAGCGCGCGTTTTATAATAAGTACTAAAGTACTTTGTTATTTGGCCGCGTGCATTAATAATCATGTGAATTTTACAATTATAATTTTCACCCAATATCCGACTTATGTTTAAGAAACAATATAATCAAAGAACGCTCAACCTCATAGTTAAATCTATTGCCTGACTCGTGATTTCCACGCTAAATTTCACGTGAAAAACCGCCATATCACTATAGAGTCGCGCAGTAACTTGAGAATCAAAATGTCACGTTCTTGTCCTTTGGTGGACTTGCAAGGCTCGTTTATGAGGCCAAAACTGGGATAACTGAACTGATCGAGTTTGGTTGTGCGGTGCCGTTGCTTGTTCAGTGCACTTGTTTGTTTTTGTCTTGCTGAATACGGCTAACTTGTTTGACATTCTTTTTCAACTGGCTCTTGGCTTGTCAGAATTATTGCAATATTGTTCATGTCTTCCGACATCATCCGTTTCTGTTTCAATTTTAATAACTATTAGTAAAAAGCTGTCTTCTTTAGTCTTTACTCAGTGAGGTTCACGTAGTCGACAGCAAAAACTAACTAGTTGAAGTTAGCGAGTATTTAGTCGCTCTAAAAAATGAAATTTAGGCTCAAAATTTGGGAATTTTTCTTCCCACGGAGTAAAATTAGAGTCTGCAATTCACACTTTGTTTTTTTAAAAGTCAAAAGGGCGCTTTTATTTCATGCTTCCGTTGAAGACTGTTTTTACGAAATCTACTTTTGGCAGTGTTCTGGGAGCCACTAGTACATCGCAAAAATTTAATGACCCGTGGAGGCCTGCTAACAATTGACTTATATAAACCTTCTTTACTTTAGATTACGTAATTAAAATTTGGCCGCTTCTTTAAGTGAAAAAATTAGGTCTAAAAAGTGCCAAATTGGGCAATGTCGAGGGATGCCGGATTGTTTCAATGCTGATTTTAGTCATGATCTAGTTTTAAAATGTGAAAGAAATCGAGCTTTTAGAGCAACAGGCCATTAACTTCGCGACTCATTTTATTTGACATTGCCTTTAAGTTAGCATTTAAGAACTATTTAAAGATTTTAAGAAATGCTTAGTGGCTATGACAGCTTAGAATAATCTGTTAGTATATTATTCCGGCTCCCGAGAGACAAAATTACTGGATCGTAATTGGATACCGGGACAGCTTGATTCAACAATGACGTATTATCCAATTACGCACTACTTCCAAAACTTTGACTTTGAAATTAGATTTAATCAATTTTCATTGTTAAGCAAATCTTTCGTAGTAATAAATAAATAAAATATTAGCATTATTATATATACAAGCCTTTCTGTCGAAGGAATTCACAGATGAATAGTTCGTTTGAAAAAAACATCTATAAGACAAACTGGTTGAAAGCCCAAGAGACAAAATTTCGGTCCCTTAAACGTGGCTATTTTCTCTGCCCAGTTTACGGTTTAAAAGAAACGTATTTTGGCGTCTTCTTTGTGTTGAACATTTAGTTCATGTTTTGTTTGCATGATTGCTCTATTTGAAGGACAAATAGCGGGTGCTTTTGGCGTCATTTTGGAAGCTGTTTATTGTTTGTTCAGCGACTTTCAAGATTGAAGACGAGATAAGAGGAACAAATTGAAAAAGAGCCAGTTGAAAAGAAACAAACTTTAACAAAGAAAAGGAAATAAGAAGCGTGGTTTCACACCAGCTTTAAGCCCCTTAGGTTTATTGTCAATGAACCATCGAATAGCGCCATTATTTTTCAACAACAAAAGCAAAGAATATGAGGAGCGGCGATAAAGTTTATCGGAGGCGCTAACTATATACCCGTTGGATTCATCATTGACTTTCGACGTAAATCTTAAAAGAAACCAGCTTTGTTCTATACAGTTACAGCTTCAAACCACAATAACAATTAATTTAATTCATAAAAGTAAAGAAAACACCAGTTTGTTACGTCCGTTGTAAACCTGTTCACCGTGAACGAAGTTAAATATTATGACAAATGCATCGGGAATAATTCTAGACGACACGGCGCCAACTCTAAGTGTTATATACACGTGTTTCTTGCTTCTGATTGTGTTTCTCTCACTAACAACCAACATTGCTGTGTGTATGACAATCTTTAGTTGTCCAGGGTTAAAGGCTCCACTGGACTTTTACATCTTAAATTTAGCCATTACAGATTTGTTTTCCTCGTTTTTTGCAACTTTCACGGTGGACAATGTCCGCCTCGAATGGAGTTTGGGAGGCGAATTCTGTAAATTTAGTTCGTATTTTATCTTTACTTGTTTTTCTGTAACAATTTTGACGGTATCTCTGATGTCCGGAGAGAGATATTACGGCATATGTCAGCCTTTGAAACACCCCAAAAAAAATCTCTTTAGAAGGTATGGATTGACTATATCAACAGCATGGATCTTGTCATTGTTGGTTTTTATACCTTTCATTTTTGCGTTCAACTTGGAAAAGTTTACCACGGCTGCTGGAGAAACAAAAGAAATATGTGCAGAGACATGGAGCTCCCAAAGCAAAAAATATTATGCTCTGTTTGTTTTCATAATGTTTATTCTTGCGCCCAGTGGGTTAATGGCATTTTTATTTGCAAAAATTATCCAAAAATTGAACGAACCTTTGTCTTCAAATTCTGGAGGAAGTGTGGTTTTACACAAGAAACGAAAAAGCGAAACCAAAATGCTTCTGGCTTTGTTTCTCCTTCACTTTTTGTGTTGGACTCCAGCTATTATTTTAAATCTGCTCCACAATTTTGAACAAACAGGATCAACCTATCTAAAGATATGGCTCTTTTTTAAACTTTTGCACTTTTTGAGAGCATTTTTGCATCCCTTGGTGTACTATTTCATGTACCCAGGGTTTAGAAACAATCTTAGGGCTCTGTTTAAGTCCTGCTCTTCAAGTTTTGCTCGTTCAAAGAACAATTCAAGTGGAAGTGTGATCAAGTAAAAGATTCTTACAAACCTTTAGTGTCTCGGAAACCTCGATGAATCTTGCTTCTCTGCCAAACTCATATTCAACTTTTTGGAGAAAGCCTCTTTCACTGAAATGTAATTTGCAACTGCTCTTTTTTAATCTTGATGATGGACTAAATTAAAAGTAGCCTAATTTTGCTTGTACATGACTGTGTATTTTTTGACAGTGGGTTACAACTTTTTCAGATTACTGATAACTATGTATGCAACTTATTACTAGACCGTGCACTTAATATAATACCAATAAAATCACTAGCACAGGATTTGTAACATTATTTGCAGTCCTTAAGTTAACGAAGCACGTGGTTTGTATAGGAAATCGCACGATCTCGAGTACTTACAATTCTTAATTAATAGGTACGAGTGATGTTCTCAGATTTCTCAAAATTGGACGAGCCCTTAGGCCGAGCCCAGTTTTAGAACTTTGAAAACATAACGAGTGCCTATTAATTACGAATTGTACGTGCAATTTTTTTTATTTATAATATACTCAACAAAATTACTTCGATGAAGAGTTTCAGGTTCGTGTTCTTCAAGTATTAGGGGCCTTAAACAACGAGGACGGCGGCGCCGACGACAACGCCAAAGAACAATAGTAAGTACAATAACTGCACGTTGGAATGCACCGCTGAGCACCTGCACGGAGTTGTCGCTAAAATTACAACGTGAAAAGACCTTTTTTAAACATTTAGGGTGCATTTCTTTGGGAAAATGATCCAAATCCAGATTCTGAATACAAAAAGGGATTTTTCGTTTTTTTGGTAAAATTCAAAAAAGGATTGTGAATCCAATGAATCCTCTCGCGACGAGGATTCAATGGATTAATCTGCATCCAGATTCTTAGGATTCGTCGCTTTTGCGTTTCTTTGGGCAAGGATTTGAAAAAAAATACATGTGGCAAGCGGCGGTCTTCGCGCTAAAATCGTAGCCATCTGTTTACATGCCTAGCTTTTGAAAAATCCAATTTTGGATTTTTCGTTTTTTTCCCAGAAAAGAATCCGCAATTAATCCCTTTTCGGATTCTTTGTTTCTTTGGCAAAAAAGACTCCGTGTGATCTCACGCAATAATCCATTTTTGGATTTTGCCGAAGAAATGCACCCTTAATTTTCTTTCTATTCACAAAGCGTAAAGCAAAGTAACACAACCCTAATGACTCGCAGTACAGAAAGATGATTTCTCAGAGTCGTCGTCGTTCGCTTTCCCGTCCTCGTTGCTTAAGCTCCCTATTGGATTTACACCTCGTATTTCTGCCCAACTACGCCAAACAGCCATTCAGGTTTGAGTGCTTTTGTTTGTATTTTGATTTGTAGCTTTTTGTTTTAGATTTTGTACGTCGTTTTTATTGAAAACTGCAAAACGACTGTCGGCCATTTTTTTTTCATTCAGCCAACCATTTGGTGCTCACGTCGTTACCATAATAACTTAATTGATACTTTGAAGAATACAATTTACGCTAAAATTGTATCGTCTCCACCAATCAGAATCGAGTAATTTTGTTGAGTATATTATAAGTGACTGTAACTGAAAACCAAATAATTGTGAAGTGGTTTGTATTTTTTTTATTTTTAGCCTTGGCAAAAGTCCTTTTTTGTAATCGAATAAATTTAGCAGGACCTTGCAGCTTCTATCAAAACAAGTACTATTACTTAATCTTCAACAAGAGAGGCCGTTTTAATTTATTTTAAAAGAAGCCATGAAACATAAAAAACTACGGTAAATAGATAAAATCTTGCTGAAACACTTAGTTTACCATTGCGCGCACCTGGTTCATTTTACTAGCTGCTGTTTCTCCTGATCCTAATGTTCCAGATGATACCTTCCAACTTCCTTTGACGTCATTACTATCATCTTCGTTATCATCATTATCAATTTTCACCACTGGTTGAATGCCTTCAGTCTCACTTGGTTCGCCAATGAAATCCTCAACGTCATCGTCATATCTATTAACCTCAATGTGGTCTCTTTTTTGTATCTCATGTGATTCGTCCAATCCATTTTTAACAGAATGAAAATATTGCGCAACATTTCCTGGCGGAATCTTCTGAGTTTCAGGAAGTCCCTTTGCTGTGAAATCTTGCGACCTGTCTTCAACTACTGCGAAGGGGCTCACATTATTCTCTTGCGATCCATATTGAAATAAGACCTTACCAAAGTGAGTAGAAAGTAAAATATTGAGAAAACTCTCTAAACATAGACGATATTAGATGGTGGTGCAAAAATGATAAAGAATATTACACCGTGTCGCGAAGATAATAAAGGATATCACATGGTGGTGCCAAGATAACAGAGGATATTACAAGGTGGTGCAAAAATAACAGAGGATATTAAACGGTAGTGTGAAGATAATAGAGGATATTACACGGTCATACAATAATAATAGAAAACATTACACAGTGGTGCAAAAATATATGAATATTTGTTTTCGTGTGGTGAAAACATTGATAGGGAGCAATGAAAGCAATGAAAACAGCGATGCTGACAACGACGACAAAGAACAATAGTACAATAACTGCACGTTGGAATACAACGAGGGCTGCACCTGCATGTAGTTATCGCTACAATTATGACGTGGAAAGAATTTTTTTAGATTATTTAACCTGACGTATTTGTTTTTGTATTCTCTCAAAAAATTGTTCATAGAGGCAATCGTACAGCTGCCCTACTTCCGTAAATAACGGCTTGTTTACCCCGGCAGCCATTTTGGAATTTTAATGGAGCAATGCATCCTAGGATAGATTGGGTCGTCCCGGTCTTCCCAGTTGCTTGTGAGTGGTTCTCATATGCCCTCATATGATCGTTTCAAAAACTTCACGATCGTCTCAGTCGTTCTGATTGAACTTGATTCTATCCAGAATACCAAGATCGTTTCTGTCGTCCTAGTCGTCCCCAATTGAAACATTGGCTGGTTCACATAAGGCCGTCCGGGTCGGCTGAGAAGTTTTTTCATTTCAGAAAGCTATAATATACTAGTAATTTCTATGAGAAAGGTGAGTGCTGCGAGAATGCATTAGAAAGATAAACAATTAAAACAATATGGTTTTTACGGGGTTGGACTGATGTGAAGATGGTGACAGCTGGACCACAAACACAGTTAGAAACATTTGGGATGTCAACATTGGAAAGTATATGTTATCTTATCAATAGGGTGGTTTCCTTAAACTAAAATAGACATCGTATTAATACACAAAGCAACAAAAACAAACGAAAAACGTTAAAGCGGAAATCAAAACTCTTGATCGTAAAGTAAAAAATCGAATCCTAAAATTGCAAAGACTGAATTTAAAATCAAAATCTTCAAAACCAATATGGAATTTTCAAATATTAAAAGCAATATCAGAAAAAGTTGAGGTCATCCGTAAGTGATCCTCCTGGGCTTCCGTATCGCTGTGTACCTTGAGTGCAAATTCATCGCCAGTGACATCCTCAAATCGACTCTCGATATCGCACAGCGTTTCAAACCGCTGAACGTGCGTATTGCATGTTCTGAAATTCATCGCCAGTGACATCCGAAAATCGAACCGTGTACCGAAAAGTGAGCTGCTTCGCAGCAATTACAGCAAAATTCAAAATTGTTTTATTACAAAAAAAACTGAGCAAACATAACTAGAATTATGCTGAAGAGATTAGCAGAACAGTATTGTTCATGAGAAGGAAGTTTAAATTGCGTGCAATTCTACAATTGGTTTCGGCTCCATTAAATCCTGTACCAATATCATAGCATCGTTACATTCATTATCACTATCGTCATCACTAACAACAACAATATCATCATCATCGTTATCAATATCATAATCAACAACAGTACCATTAACGACACCATTAGCACCATCAATATAATCAACAATACCATTACCATCATCATCATCATCATCATATCAATACCACCATAATCATCATCATCACCATCATCGTTATCACTACCATCATAACCATCATCATTATCATCATCAATACCATCATAATCATCATAATTATCATCATCATCAGTAGCATCATAATCATCATCATCACCATCATAGGTACCATTATTATCATCATCACCATCAATACCATCATTATCATCATCACCATCAATACTATCATCATCATCATCATCAGTACCATCATAATAATCATCATCATCACTTTCAGTAAGAATGCCAAAATTATAATCATCATTTTCCCTAATCAATATCACTACCACAACTGAAATCCTTACTAGACCCATTATCACTACTGAGAGTCACCGAGTGTTGTGATGGAGGTTTTACTGAGTATTAGCAATGACCACATGAGCATTTTTAAGCAATTTTAATTGCCAAATAGTAGCCCCTTTGGCAGAAAGCCGGGACACATCCAGGATATTATTCTTCGTGTCTGTCTGAATACAATTTTCTAGTCAAATACCAAAGAAAGTTTAAAAAAATGGCGAATTGGCTCAGACATTCTCTAACGTTTCGTATCACAGACAAGTGACTGAATAAATGTAGAAAGCTGATCGTATTACAAAGAAGACGAGACTGATCCGAAAAGGCTTTTAAAGTGCTGCAGAATTAGAGCAAATTTAGTGGGAGCATTTTTTGTTTGAAAATGCTTGCTTTGTGTTGTTAAAATTCTTGGTGAACTGCTTTAGAAGATCATTTTCCTTCGGCTGTTAAGTGCTTAAAAAATGTAGCGTTCTATCCAGGTCTCGGTAGTTCAAATTAGGTTTGAATTCAACGCTGGGTTAAGCAAAAATCATATAATTACAGAAGCGATTGCTTACTCTCAAAAAAGATAATAGTTCTTATAAAATACTGCTCAGATTTTCTTAGGAAAAACCTCGTTAATTCCCGATTTACACGTCAATGTCGACTACGTAAGATTTGTAAGATTGGGAACATAACCATGGATTAAAACCTTGGATTTTGAACAAATGCTTCGCAATGAAAAAGTTAAAAAAGAAAAAAATATGTGGGAGAAAATGTCACGTAAGTGGTAAAAAAGTCATAATTACTATTAGATTTTTGGTAAAAAGGTCTGCCAGTTTTTTACAGTTTAAAGACAACATCAATCTTGATTGTAAACGCACCTTATCTCTATAAAACTTGGCACATTTACACTCCACTGTCACCCCTGAACAGAAACATGGTTTGCAGCCCAGTGGATTCTCTGACTGGAGGTCGAAGAACGCACGTTTACATTCATTGCATCGAATGCCCTGCACGTTTTCCTGAAAAATAGAACAGAAAGACGAGATATATGAGTTAGAATGACTGAACTATGTGTTGAAAACATGAAACGGCCAAGATGCTGCCCTGTTCGAGAGCATTTACTTTCAACTCAAGTTATCATTGATGGTTCGTCTGTCTTGACCTCAAATGAATTGAGAGATCTTAGCTCATGTATATAATACTTTCAATATTTTCATTGTTTTCTGTTCACTATAAATAGATTTGTTAACTCAGTTTATTAGCACACTGCCGATGAGGTTTGTCCCTCGAGACATGTTTGTTTTAAAAACGAAATTAATGAGAGGTTCAAAATTAAAATCAAGAGTGTCGTCTAAGTTTTATACAAGTTTTTTTTTATTTTTTCTTTTTATTTTAATGATGTAAAACAGATCCCGTAAGTTTTGACGCAGCTTAAATTTATCATCATATCCGTTGT